>MNPL01022508.1:143-91879 GCA_002081605.1 Tropilaelaps mercedesae
TTTTAAAACTGACTAAGCATGTCGGTAGGATAAAACACAATCGCGGCGTATCGAATGGTACTAGAGTGCTTATTTTTATGTTCCTTGTGGCATCTTTGATTTTGTTTAAGAAGAAAATGCCCAAAGCTTAACTAACGCAATGGAACTCGGTATTTAATCATTCGATGCGCCATAAAAATGCGTGGAAACTACTTTGTTTTATTTACTCTTAGTTCCAACCGTTCAAGAGAACGGCACAAGACAGTCTGCGCGTAAATTTTGTTTCGACGGCCACTAATATTTATGCGTGCATGCCGTTCATTTGTTCTCGTATATATTAGCTGCCATATTACTCCTATTGCTGTTATCTAAGCCAACGTTCCTTTGATGTGCTCCCAACTATGTACTTTAGGTCTTTGCCCATATTTGCCATCATTATGTTCGCGTGCTAGACCAACAAATCATTTTTAAATCAGTATTCAGTTCAACCGAAGCAAAAATCTATAAAAAACAAAGGTGCATTTTATCAGTTGTAATATCATATGCCAAGTGTGCCATATATCAAGTGTGCCAACACGTACCTTACGCTAGCAGGTGTGTCCAGGTATACACAGAACGCAACTCATTCAATGCTAAACGTAGGATCAACGTTTCAAGCTGACTAACTTCCAAAACGTGTACAGTCGATTCGCTCTGTGGACCTAAGCATTCGAAAAAACTAGATTTACACCGCCTGCATACAGCTGCACCGCTCAGTTAGTTCGGAAGGAGTTACGCCCTCTCCCTTCTTTAGCGATCCACTCTCGGCGTTCCGCTCTCCTCGTTGTAAACCACTCATAATCTAACTTGTTGACGGGGGCACTCGTCAACCGGTCGAGCTCGGTGGCTTGAGGTGCATTTGCGTGCACCTCGCTACCGGACGAGACACGTAAGTGGGTGCACAGGTTCGATCCGCGCCTTGCACATTTACATTTACGGGGTTCGTCTTATGAAGCGGTACCGTGGACCTTAAATATTGGTTGATGGTCAGCCCTAAAAATAGTAAATAGTATAGCACTCGTCGATCGAAAAACCTGGTCGGTTCACCAGCTAAACGTGGTCAGTAACACCCCGTCGATGTTCGGTGCCTTGAACAACATCCAATAGTTATATGTGCAAGACTGTTGGCCAACTGACCGAAGTCTCGTCTCCCCTTCGAAAGTCCGGAGAAAGCCACCGCGCTTAATGCTAGGCCGATAGTCACAGCTTGGCTAAGCGATCTATCGCTGCCGCTCAGGTTTATCTTCTCAGTTAGCATCGAGGTCGTCAGAGAGGGACGTATGCGCGTTCTATACAGCTCACTCGGAGAGGAAGTGGACAAAGCTTTTGCTAAATGTAAAGCGAATGCTAACCTACTATAAGGTAGGTTTACCGACTAACATTGATGGGGCGTTCGGTCTCGCCAAATCTTTGGATAGCGAACAACGAACGTAGTTGACATTGTATTACATTGCCACAGTAAACAACATAGAAAGAGTATGATGGTGAGATCAGCTGTGTGAAAGGGGAGACAGATTGGTATGTTACTGTGTGCTGCAGATTCGAGTGCCAATTGAAGCCAAAAAACGGATTGCGTCAAGTATCGAACGTTTGACGTAAGCAGACTTTTGATGGCTACCGGTGTGCAAACGATGCCGTGCAAGATAAAGTTTAGCCTACCACGTGCTCAGCAGGCTGTCCCTCTAGATTATCACTAGTCCGTCACACAAATCTCCCAGCTGAGCTAATCATACTATCACAACGCTCTACTGCGACGGACCAGATGCCCGTTTGAGGGAGCCGTTTTCTCTTGCTCAGCAAAGTTTGTATAAAGGGAGCGACCGCATGTCACGTACAACTCAGTGGCTGAAGATCCCCGGTTGCCTTGCGACTTCCGTACTGAAGCTATTTCGCAGCGAACTCCAACTTTTTTCTGGAGAAGTTCCGCAGTGTCTTTATCGATCCAGGCGTACCTAAACATTTTACATGTTCAAGAACTGTGTATTTACAAAACGCTTTGATTTTTTTCCTTTTTCTGTTAAAACGCTGATGGTCGTAATAATGACAAAATCAAACGCTTTGTTAAAATTAAACAAGTAAAATTTTCTGCATGTCTTTATTAATTTTCAGTAAAGCACCGCTTCGCCGTGGTAATCGCCCAACGTACCTTAACTTTCAATCGTTGCTCAATGGTACGGGAAGAGGGGCCCTTAAGGCAGCATGACCGGAACTCGCTTCCAGGCACCATCTTAGTGCTCCCACGTCCTCAATACAACTAGGGGTGTAGGGTTTTGTACAGGGTTTGCGATAGCCTGTAAGTCAATGCGAGCTCCAAGTCATCACTTGACGTTCGTTCGGTCTTCTTAAGAGTTTTTCCACTCGATGAAGATGGGCCAGTTTGATATCATTTTTTCCCTTCCTTGATGATCCTTTCGTCAGTTATCGACTGCTCCCGACGGTCCTGTTAGAATGTTATTCTTGAGTACCGCCATGTCTAAATCATATGGTAAACAAATATGACATGGTCCAGGTTGCTGCCTGCACTAGTCAAATGTTTTTACGACGTGATGCTTGAGGCGGACAATAATTTTCTCTTCGCTTTCCAGAGCTTGGGTTTTCGACCGCCGAAGTTTTCGTCAAGATAACTTTTGTGCACCTATCGTGGTTCTCCTTTTCCCTATATTAAAATCTCTACACTTTAACAAGGAGTGGCTTCCAGCTATAAAGGACGGGCTCGAGTTTCGTGTCTACACTCCACGCTCTGTAGTAATTTTTATAGAAATAGAAGTGAAAAGGGAATTCCGGAAACAGTCGTAGTATAATGATGGACTACTATATCATTTCTCTGCGCTTAACTGGTAGGGTTTTCAAACAAGTACTTTTCAAGTATCGTATTTGTCTTCTCTATAGTCGCCCGCGTTCTCCACGCAGTACTTTTTCGTCTATATTTTAACAGAAATTGATGTAATGTGTCTAAAAACATTATGAGAATAGCCTAACAAAGTTACCCTTGGTCGTGTCCAAATTAACAGGCCTTTCGACCTATAAAAAAAAAAGCCTATAACTATTACTCCATTCTCTTAGCACCAATTTAAGACCTTATTTCAATACCTTCGTATAGTTAAAATTCTACAGCAATTTATTTAAATATTGAGCAGAAATTATTTTCTTTAAAAACAACAAAAATGTTTTTGTTAAACAGTTAATAATAAAAAATTTGCCTAATTCTTATAGAAAAAAATTATACTAATTTTATCATCATTTTTTAAAATTTTCGTTCCCGATTACGAATGTTTTTCACCTATGCCTAAAGCGTCGGCGCCGCGCTTGGATATTGTTTTATCCATCAGGTTTAAACATCGATTGTGATTACTACTCGTATCATGCATTTTGCTTCAATCTATAAACGTTTCGCCTGTCCCATTACTGTCTTTTAGTATTGTACAGCACAAAGGCAATTGTGGGTTGCTCTTTACCTCTATACCTACCCATATGTCGGCGCTTCTGTGACACAATAAAATTTACGAGTACTTTTCTTACCAATATGTCCATTGAATGCCATATGAACAAAAATAGAGCTAAAGGAAAGCTTCGCTTCAAAGCGAAACTGGCTGTGCAAGTCGGTATATATTATGGACATAAATTCTGTATAGTGGGTAAACGTGTACGCATTTTTTATTGCGCAACCGTATAGATTCCTCGTGTCAAGCACTGAGCTATAATGTATTTTTACCTACGAGTTATAGTCTGTCTGTGAAGAAAGAATTCATACAAAAATGAAAATTTCTTAGAAAGAATCACCACCATATTCAATATTAAGAGAAAACGAAGGCACAAGCAAGCATACCGCGAGTAATACGTTATAATTACAGGAAAAGTAGCCACTAACGTTTTACATATGGGAATGAGTGTACTTCGGTCGTCTCTTGAGGCAACCTAATCTCGCGTCAACCTCGCTCTCCACATTTTACGGTTTCATTCTGTTCTTATACATATCTAACATCGAATCACACACAGTGACAGTCAAACCACTATTACACATTACTATGTGTGTCCAACGAAAATGGCCTAGTTAAATGGCCGTAAATTTCGAATTTCCTGCCACTATCAGACATCACGCTGCCAATGTTTACACTCGTCACGATGCCGATTCCTTAAACGCATATTGGCAACAAATTGTTTAGTGCACAAAATGACCAAAAAATGCGGAATACGTTTCTCGTGAATTATTTTAGGCATTTGACAGCGAGTTTCGCGTTGTATTCCGAACGCAACTTTGCCTGTATAAAATAAATGAAACAGACTGCTCACGAAGGAAACTGCTTAGGATGTGCAAGATATGGGCTTCCAGCGTTTATCTAAGAACTAGGCGCCTTTCAGATTTTTTTACGTTCTTATTTGGAGACGACAATCGGGTATGTACAGTATACGAACCTCAATCAGCTATGCTATCGAAAAGTAACTTATGAGAAATAACATTAACGGCAGCATCACTCGCCTATAAACTTACATTTTGCTGGTTCCAGCGTATGCATAATAACGAAAGCACCCTTGAAGCATGCTAGGAAATGATGGTTCTAACTGGTCTTGTTCAAGAGTTATAGTGATTTTAATGTTAGCCATACTTATTGGATCAATCTAGCGCAACGTTCATTGTTATTGAACGTCGCAAAAAACACATTTAAAGACCTTGGGGTATCTCAAAGGCTGTTATGTTTCTTGAAAGAATTGTAGAATGTAATTGTGTCAACCAAAAATATCAAGCTTTGGATCCGCCAGAAAGCCTAAGGTAAAAATTCATCCCAAATCTATCCCAACATTAGACATGCTAGTGGTTTGCATGAACATTATACCCTATACGGCTTTCTTCTGTCTCCAACTGCTTCGGAAAGAAGCATAAAACATGGAAAATATACCCTGTCCGTCATACGGGTCCTGGTATCTTTTGAATCGCCGGTTAACTCGAGCACTCCACGACTAACGTAAATAGTTTTAACCCAACGAAGGGCGTAACGACCTCGCCCAGCTTGTTTTGCTCTGTATCTAAGTTCATGATGGCAGGAAGGCATGCTTAGGAAGGTATCCGCTGACCGAGTTCCATCATGGCCTTAGTCCCCTGGCCGCCTCATCACTGTAAATATCGCTTCAGTTGTAGACTTCGAAAAAATGGCTCTCTGCCTTACGTGTACTCTAATCGATATATTTGCAATGCTCAGAGTAACGCACTCGGCGCAGTCACTTTCCGTTGCTTGTACCCCTTCTCGAACAAAATTGACATGAATCATATCAGAATTCGCAAACCCTATTTTTCGCGTAGACCGTATCAATCAACAGGCCAGCATTACTAATTACTACACTACAGAAAACAGACATTCGTCAGACTATTCGTTGTATGTTATAATCGTCATTACCAAATAAGCTACGGAAATGCTCGTCTGTATTTTTTGCGCAATACACATCCCGCTTCCAGACTTCTGCCCTAGCTTTTGCCATTTTCCTCTAAATGGTACTGCTCTGCCAGTAGGAAAACAGACAGTTGTATTCTTTTAGACGTGTTCTTGCTTCTCCCCTCTTTCTCTCTCTCAGGCGTTCAGCTTGATATTCACGCCATTTTCAAATCGTATCTGTGCGGCAACTCGCGCGGCCCTTCAATTGTTCAAATGGGAGCCGCCAAAGGTGGGTATTAGCTGACCCAATACTAGAAGTTCCTGGTGTTGAATATCATGGGGTGGGTATGATAACGTAGGCGTCGGGGCCTTGGTATCCGCGCAGGTTAGCTGACCGGTTTGCTAGGCTACGATTATGTATTAATACATCGTGTGGTTCTGCCACTGCATCTGTGTGTGTGTGAATGTAATTCCGAAACGCTCATCGCTTACAGCTTCTTAGTAAGCTTACGTGTGGCAAGCAAGAATCCCCATCAAGCTTTCAGACAGCGAACGGTCAACTCATTATCAGTCCTTGGTCTTTTTTCCTATCGAGCGTCCGCACCTCCAACAGACGTTCCTCTGCAGAAACGCACTGACCGGTCGGTAGTGTCACGACGTTATCCACCCTCTCCCATCTACCGGCTCCGAATGTTTCACCCGCGCGGGGGGAAAAAAACGCAGATGAAAGTTCAGTCGGTCAAATAGTTGTCTATTCTGGCGATGCCATTCCAACACTGTAAGAGCAAATCGGTCCCTGTGTGGTTTTTGGAGCCGTTGTCGTTCTTTGGCTGTCCCCTTTCCATGTTCCCGTACTCTTTCGTGAGCTGCGACAGCGCCATCAGTGGCTGACCTGCGATGTCTACGGCTACTGACAGCGCTCCGGAGTCACGATGTGCGCACGCCAACAAACTGACTGATAAGCTGATTGCTCAGTACTTAGTGGAGTTCCAGCGAAGTGACGGCCGAGCGACACTCGACGTACAGGTGGAGTTGTTACTGGCCTGACATGCGAAGTATAAAGCACGTCGAAACGTGGATTACGAATGTGGTAACTTCATAGTCGCTCCGCTTTCCGTTAAACGGAAGCACAAACTTCGTCCAATAGTTGCAGCGTGTACGAAGGGGCAAGGTGTGCTTTTTTTCGACACCGTCCTGCATTTCTGCTGTGGTTAATTTGATGTCTATGCGGCTGTGCTGCGGGGTGAAGGTCGGGGGTGGCAGCTGCTGTGCTAATGTGTGCGGTGGATTAAAAAAGCTATTACTATTATGAACAGCGAAAGTAAGACGCCTGAGCAACTCGAACCTCATTTGAACTGGTTGACAGAGAAGGCCCACCATCTCTCTGCCAATCAACAGTCAAAACATTGAGGTTCCGCTAGACGCAAAATCGGACACCTGAATTTGGCATTGGGCTGGCCCCATTTTTTACAGGAACCCCATGGCGAAGGGGCGGAGCTGCAATATGTTTTACGAGACCAGCAATTGAACAAGCAATACGGTGGTCAACTGGCATTTTCTCAGGTAGGAATCTCTTCTCGGTTATCTCCTTCCGTTTTCCCATGCATAGCGTGACTATTAGTAGCGGTGCTTAAAACCTTTTGCCCTCGCATTGCCTTCACATCAACCGGGGTAGAGCAAGTGGCTGTTTACAGCCGTTGGTGGGGCAGTTCTCTATTTGTGGATAGCTCAGCGAAACAGTAGCCTGGCGAACAACGGGTTGCAATTGTTTGTTGCTCTTGGCCATATCGATTCGGATATAAAATTTGATGGCCTTTGCTTTTGTAGCCTGTCATCTATAGGACACACCGTGATCCTGGCAAGTACACATTGGGAGGCAATAATGAATGGGCTCGTTCACAATAGGGTGACTACCACAGTCCTGTGTCTGTTGAACGTATTTCCTAAACTATCAACGTGTGCTACAGTGGCGCAGATATCCATTTTTTGTTTGCTTCGTGGTGGCAACAGAAAACGCCCAATGACACTGTAAAGCGTAGAGAAACTTAATGACATAGCGCCAATAGAATATGCACGTTAACAGATTTCAACGAGTAGGCGAAATTGCACGGGTGTACGTACTACATACAGTTTGTTGCTCGATATAATGATGAGTTACACCAGAAAAGGAAAACGGTTGTAGCGCAAACTGGGCCGAGTACGATATGCCAGTGGACCAATTGTAGCGTCCGTCGTGTCTGTTAGTTTTTTCCACAATTAACCCTTTCAGCATCTACTCGCAGATGTTAGAGCGGTGTCAACCTAAACGGAAGCCGAAGCAGTCAGTAGTCAGTAGTAGACTTAGCACTACCCATGAGCTTAGCAGAGGCAGGAAGTGATCGTAATAGAACGGGACCTTACAGACAAATAATTTATTACGTAGAGTGTGAAATACATTTTTTTGCATTTATTTCCTCAGGCTATCTAAGTGCGAGGGCATGTACGTGTGTTCAGCATCGGTTATGTTAATGATGAGGAAAAATACAACGGAATTTAAAGGCAGAGTAATGTGATAATAATAATAAAAAGAATAATAATAATACACAGTGCATTTCACATCGCCGCGTTGGAATGCGCTCACATAGAAACTGACAGGTTTCTGTTGTTCTGTCGATCTGTGTCATTCCTGTCGAGCTCGGTGGCTTGAGGTGAACATGTAAGAGATGCACGGGTCCGATGCTCACCGTTGCACATTTACATTTATGGGGTTTATCTTACGAGATAATGCAAAAGGCGGTACCATGGACGTTAAATGTTGGCTGATGGTCAGCCCTAAAAATACTTCTCTGGCATATCATTCCTAATGGTCGTCTTCTCATTGATTGTGGTGCATTGTAACGTTGCAGTGAGTTCAAGATTCGATCGAAGTTTTTCAAGTATTAATATACCTTTGTGTAGGTACATTAATAGTTCAAATGTGTGGGTCAACACTATAGCAGCCCGATCGAACGTTTCGCGACAAAGTGCCTTTTTGGAACATTTTTTATGCTGCTGGGCGCAACCTTCAAAATTAGATTTAATTTCTCCTCATTTATCTAAGGTAATATTTTTGGGACATCTATTAGTCCACCATGCCTTACAAATATTTTTTTGTGCAATGCAGTTTTTGCGCATGTTTGCCGCACACTGCGTGTCAACATTGGATGCTTTTTAGATGCAACATTTTTTTGTCGCTTACGAAAATTTTAGCTCCTTTTCCCGACCATATCCAAGGTCAATCACCCCTTTAACCATCGTCACCCCCAAAAGTTCAACAATGCACACCCCACACACCTAGACCTGTCAGATGGATTCATCCGGCGAGCGGCATACGCACAAACTAGAAAAAGTTCTCCAACAACAACAACGAACCACCAGAAGGTCGATCACTGGACAACGACGACAGACAAATGCTTTCAATACGAGTTCCAATCAGTTCCGGGCACAGCAACGGTTACCAAAGGTTGCCAATCCTTACTTGTTGTTGAGATGACCACTCGTTCGACGAACTTAATGATAATTTGATGCGATGAGTCGCTTGAAGAATGGTTGAGTCAGCTCTACTGCGGGACACTTTGACTGCTGTAACTGCTTTCGCCGACTATGTGAAAATAAAACTTGTTGAAAGAAAGAAAAATATGATCTTATTACGTACGTATGGCAAGCCCTTCTGAACGTTGCTGGACAAAAGAACAAATACGAAGTAGTTATCGATTGACGCAGTCTAACAATCGAAGATAGAAGGTTAGCATACCAGTTCATCGTCGCCTGGCGTAAACTACGCACGAATAACTTGTGGTCGAGTCTAGCCTGAGAGGACGCAGCTTAGCTAGACGCATTACAACTGAGATTTGACAAAGCAGAGACCACTGTATGTCACCGGATGTGAGTGGATGTTGTGTGGTTGGTATGCGATACGGGGCAGTTCACGCAGCCTGCCGAAGTTTGTCGTAGGGTATAAAATTGATAAATCTATCGGTCATCGCCTCTAGTTCTAGTACAAACTCAAGTAAAGTGGCACAAACAAAGGTGCGCGTTGCAACGGTTCTCGTTTATTCCCTGCATATCAGAATGAATTGAGTTCTGTTTGCAAATGTAGGGTTAATCGGTAATATTTTATTCTACAAAATTGTGTGGGTACGAGAACCCCTCGCGAACCATTTTCCAGGACGCCAATCTATCTGCCTGCAATTTTAGCACCAGTTGGGAAGGAAAGCGGTAAATGCAGGCCTTTGCTGCCGCAATGGCCTGCATTTACCATTTTGGCCACTGACGACGATTCGAGGTCAACTTCCGATATTTTCCGCTGATTTGTTTGAGGCGGTGGTTCAGCCTGTTGAGTAGCCCTTCTGTAATTCGTTTTGCTTTTACGAGTGCTTCAACAATTAGAGCAAAACAATGACTCGTATCCATCTCGAGATAATGATGTGCACATGGAACTACGAAAGCCCATTGAAGTTCAAATCTCTTTCTTTGCCCGTCGTCGCGCATGAAAAGAAGTCGAGCCGAACGATTGAAAATAGATTGGTGTATTCAAATACAAGAATCATCGTAGAGCGACATACCGAAGTACCCTATAGGATTCTATCAACCTCATTATCAGACCTCGATTTAAATGCGTGATAAAGACGAACCCGCTCCTTCCGAGGTATGAACCAAACTGACCAGATGGTAACCGTCCTTCGTAAGCGTTTCTCACGATTCGCATAAAGCGGCTCTATTTTTAGCTCACAACATTAACTACAGCCCCTGTGAGTCGTTCATCGTGGGATAAATGTGCAAGCAAAAAGCGTAGATGTTCAAAGAGGCCGGCAATGAACATGAAATGGAAACCTTATTTTTCGAATGGGCCTGTAGAATGTTTTTGAATCTGGACGTTCGGTTAACGTTCGGTTCAGGTCGGATGTCATCTCTTGAAAATGCCGGATTTGCATAAAGACCAAGCCGAAACGGTTTACCACCCTAAACTTGGGCAATCCCTGCTCGTGTGGTAAAGACAGTCACGCGTCCCTATCTGCTATAACTAACTTCCCTCTCGGCCCGTTCCTCATTGGCTACGCAAAACCATTGTTTTTTTAGCGTTAAACGAACATATAGGTCGTAACAGAGACACGGAGCATTACGAAACATATATGGGTGTCGTCGTACGTGACCCGTATTTTCCTTTTGTATTATCTGCGCATACCAAGCGTAGCTTCGACAGCACCGTTGCAGATAATCTGTTTTCAGGGATCATCGCTATGCCAACTATTGACTTATGCCCCGTCGACCTCTGAAAGTTATATGTAATACCCTGATTAGCTACTACAAGTCCGATGGTCAGACACAGTCAGACAATCACTTTCCTTGGTTGTCTCAGTTGGTGGCGCCCCATTGTGGAGGTTTCGCATTTAAGTCACCCGATACTAGGGTTCCTTTTTGTCTACTTATGGTTACTATCTCCCTTGTCAAACCGTTCAGGAAGTTACAATTCCTCGATCGGCCTGTTTGGCGAGAAGTAACAGCTGAAGATAGCGCTCCCATTTGAGTCTTATCCATCTTACGTCATCGATGTATCCATATCTACGACCGCCGCTTTTGTGACCACCCAAACGGCCGCGTCGCCTCTTCTGTCGGTAAGCCACGCTTTGGCAGCCACCTTATTCGGTTCTGAAATAAGGCAGACTCCGTCACCTACGTACATAACCGTAACCTACGGCCGACAGACAGTCCAGGGTTAGACATTGCATTGCCTCTCAGAACTGAAAACCATCGAATATTCATATGAATATTTTAAATATGGCCGATTTCAGCTGCAATAGCAGCTTTCGACGGTTACCGACAGAACGAAACCTCCTACCCTCGGTGGTGGCAGCCAATGCCAGCTCGATTCGCAGAGGCGATTTCTCAGAGCCCTCATTCGGAGCATTTTCGTCTTGCTACATTTTGCTTTCAACTTGTCCGGCCAGTGCAGGCACGGCGGCGGCGGCGGCGGCTATATTTCGATATTTAAGAGTAATAAACTGTACAAGGTGCTAGACCTCGTTGGCTGATCGGTACTGCTCATGGCGACATAGACGAGCCCGGTTGTCCCGAATTGTTCGCATAGTTTCGTCCATGGGTGACGATCACATCGAAACCGGACGGATGGTGGAGCCCGTTGAATGCTTTTTTCGTTAAACGCAGAAAGAGGAAGAAGGGGAGAAAACGTTGGAAGCAAAAAAGGCATGTGGATGACAAAATCTAAACGTTTAGTAACCCGTCCAGATGGAATCCAAACGCTCGTAAGTATGTGGACAGGTAACGTTCTCCTTAGGTTAGCAAAAAGGAGAAAGAGAAATACGAAAGCAGTAATTACGAAATTGAGCAAAGCATTAATGCGCTATTTTGTACTGGTCATTTCATGTGTCATAAAAGCTTAGAAATATAATCTAACTTTGTAGATGACACAACTCTATTGGTCGATCGCATACAATTTTACCTTAAAGCGCACATGAGTAAATTTCCTAAAAATACCACGCCTCTCTCAAGACCGTTTCAGGAATGCAACCGGTCAGAGACAGACGTTTTTCATAAATAGATGCACTGTTTCTGGCGGTGTGTGATCTTTAGAACCAATAAACAGCTTATCCCGATGGTTAGCAGTATTCTCAGTAATAGGACGCTTCTTGATTTGCCCCAAGGATTAAATTTTATTAAACCCTGTCCGCCGTAAGCGAGCAACAACTTCTTAACACGTCGACAACTAAACGGTGTTAATGACGCAGGCCGTTTTCCAGCAAAGTGTCCCATTTTGTCGCCATTTGGACAAAAATTAGAAGTCAATATGATATTGTGACTAATACATGATATCATGTCATACAATAGTGTCAACTGAGATTCCCGCAGAGCCGTATGGCTTTTAGACATAGCATCGGACGATCGTCGAACGAAGTGAGTGCGGCTTAGCGAATCTAGGCAGAGTGTCTCGTAATGCAGAGACAACTCACGCAGGGTTGGGTGGAGACTAATGCTAGTAAAGCCCTGTTGCGTAATATTGTAAGTTCAAGGTTCTACGCATATTATGCTAATACTTGTAGAGAGCCGTGCCTGGTGGGATAATGGCTATGGTTGTGCGAGTGCACTTTAGTACACGGCAACATTATACTTGGCGTAGGAATCAGTATTAATTTGACACATATTAGATGGCATCGATGCGTGCTGGTCTGTTACTGAAGTTCGCTTCTACTGGCTCACTTGTTCCCGCAAAGAGCTTGTGCCGGAGCAGTTCATTGTATTTAAACGTTCTAGTTTTTTTTGGGAATTGGTAATTAGCAGTTCAGCATGATCTCCTCACGAAGGCGTTAGAAAAAATGAGCTATTAGTTTTTTACATTGATCAATGTGGGTTGGTTTTGATAGGAATTTCTCCTAGTGTAAGTTTGTTGGCCTTCATCTCTGATGACGGCTTTCTGTGTATATGCATATAATACAGATAAATCAACTTTTGTATCGCACGCCAGTCCAACCTCGACGCAACCATATCGCCGTTAGTATCGACGCAGTGCAAGCGATAGTTTGTTGTGTACCGCATTTATTGATATGCTAATCTTACAATTGAAATTTCACCTGTCTGTCTGTAAATATGACCGTATTACTTGGTATCACTATGACACGTGAAAAACTACCTATCTATTATTCGTAGGAAGGATATACATTCCTGTGCCATACGAGCTAGGCTTGCCTAGCCCTTTTGCGGTTTTCCGCATAATAAATGAAATGTTCGCAGAAAATCCCGCCGTATTACGCGTTGAAATATGACTTAGCCAACTATGCGAATTGAAATTCCAGGAATATTTGAAGTGAATTTTGGCAGCTGAGTAGCGCTTAGAGCTGGAAAGCCGCTGTGAAGGCAATAGAAGCTTAATACCATACATGTCAAGTCCGCAAATACGAACTGCAATTCAAATTATGGGACCAAGAGAAAACTGTAGGCCGTTACACGAAGGTCGTGCACGGTACTTACAAAATAAAGCAACAGCAATTTACTCAATAACAATTGCAAACCATCTGGCACATAGTGCAAGCAAACTAGCAGCTGGAACAACTGCCCAAGGTGGCTTAATATTCAGCAAATCATCATTAGGTGACTCAAACTCTAATGCAATAACCGTTATGTGGGAGTTGGGGGAAGTCTACAGCATCTGGAATCTCTCCGACTCACAGCACTCATATATAGTCTGCCAATGGGCAACGTTATCTACGAAATTTCTGAAAAACTGTGCTCGTAATGTCAAGGAGTTGAATGCTGAGCGTTTACCCGGTCATACGAAAGCCATAAACAATTGTCCTAAGAACAACGATTGGCAGCGATGATGTCTGATACACACTGCTAAATAGCGTTTTATAACAGTTTTTTTTAAGTACTGGGAAAGACAATCCACGAGCCACAAAAAGGTGAAACGGGCCAAAACGAGCTCTTGGCTAAAATACGACACACACGATGATGATGTCACTATTAGGGAACTGTGCACGACGAAAATACGGCCCGGTAACTATATAGACAGTCTCTTGGGGGATTACAAATGCTTGGCAGATTGTAGGAAACAATAGCTATTGATAGTGATTGTGTGATGTATGTAAGGTAACGGCGAAGCTGTACGGAGTGTACGATTAGATTCAACTGACAATTTTAGAAGATGGATAACGATCTCGATTATTGACTCCAACAAGAAGTTCAACCATAAAGCTTTAAATAGATTGATTTACGCTAGGTTTTCATTTATCTTACGTAAGCGTTACGGCTCATGCATTATATTAAGGCAGGTATTAAACTAGAAAGAAAACAATTGCGAAATGTCAATGGCTTAGTTAGTCTACCTAGATTATGGAAATAGCGAGGCTTGGCTAGAAATTCGTATAATATCCACAATAGTGTCGAGACACTTTTTAGACCAATAAAATTGGTTCACTCGTTTATTTTGTGAATTAATCTTTCTTACGAGATTTTGCAATAGCTTTCTCTCTTCGGCCTAACGTTTTTTATGTTTTAAAATTAGACAATCCCTTTATTGGGCCAAACGCAGCGGTAGCGTCTTGTCGAGACTGAGGTACGACAAGGTGTAACACTGTAATTCGATAGAGATTAACAAGCATAATATCACCCCGTTGAATCTACAGTCACGATGCTGTCCGTGCGTCATTAAAAGGCTGCGCGCTAAACCTTTAATGCCGATTTTCAAGGCTCTCAAGGTGTAACTTGCGTCTCTACAGATCTTAACAAACAAACAGCCTTTGATGTCCAAAACGAGTATTATATCGTTTCGCGTGTCTTGTCGCAGATTTATCGACTTCATTAGTCGCCAATGCAGCGTTCGGTGATTGTAAAATGTTATCGAAAATCGACTGACTCAAACATTCTAATGGCGGCATACAAACACGACTATTGATGGTTCTGGTTCGTAAATGTCGTGCATTAAACGTAAACGTCCCAGCAGAGTTCATATTGCACGTTACTGTACGAAATGGCAAGAAATTTGAGTTTTACTAATTTCTCTACGCACAGTGACACGGAGAGTGTGCGCGTAAAGTGATGTTTCTACGGCAGGGATCGTGTCTAGCAAATCACCCTCATAAATAGGGCTTTTTAACAGATTGACATAAACGACTGGGACAGTAGCACGCCGTTATAGCGGTCGTGTGAAGCTAGCATGAAATGCTCGTTTGTTAGATTAGCCACAGTTGAGGAAACAAACGAACACAGCATAGCGGCCTTGCGTCTCGTAGGGTGCAATGTGCTATCAACGTGCAGCGAGTCACTACCCGAGCGGTGCTGCAACCAGAAGCGGCCTCCAGAGACTTCCTATATTGAACTAAGGTCTAGGTTTTAAAACATTGCATCAAGTTGGATGTAAGCTGTTAGCGTTTCTATTTTTTGCCAATCTTCACTGTCTGTTCGAACAATAAGTTCAGGCTATAATAAACTCAAAATAAGACAACACCGGCCACGTAAAGCCTGGCTTGACCTATTCCATTGTCGTAAGATGTGAATTAGTTATAGACCACTACAGCCTTAACGATTAGTTTTCTCCTATTTCGCTAAATTTTGAATGCTTGATTCCGTACGTTGAATTACTAGTGGGTGGATTTACAGCGGCCGCACAGCATTTCTTCCTGTCCGAGGAAAGGAAATATTTGCTAGCCAATTTAGTTCATAACCAAACTTTCCGACAGCAAACAAATTGATCCGAAACTAGGTCGAACGAGAGTTGTATAATATTGGCTATCGTTGGCGATTGCGGTTGAAATGAGCCCGTGCAGGAAGGGTTTGTAGGTCAGCTTAATAATTAAACAAACGCCGTATGGCCATTTTGCATTCGGGCAATTTTGTCGTTAACCACGCTAAGATGATAATTGCCACTCGTAGAGACTTCTGTCTACTCGCTAAAAGCACAAATATGTTAGATTCTTAAGAGACGCATCCTTTACATCAATGGTAGAATAGAATGGTACACCTATTCTACCGTCCAACGCCAACTGCTCATTATTGTTATAACTTCACCAATTACAAACGCTTAGCATAGAGTTTGTAAGCCAACGAGTTGAACTGCAAGGTGCGTGCTTAAGCCTCAGCTGGCTTTGTAATAACTGGTCAACAAGCGTCAAATAAGCGTCGAATCCATGTTCCCTGTATTTACTAACAGAATGTGCTTCGTTTTCAACGATTTTTCAAAATTACTTATGTCCTTCAACAAAACTCTTTTTGTCGGCGCACTATCGCCTCTTGATCGAATCGACCGCCGCCATCATTCCTAGGTAAAGGCACAGTCAGTGCAAGTGCTCTACCACTGCTATATGCCAGCCAATAGCCAAGAAGAGCGCGTCGATTTTGGTAACATTGCCATTCACACTAGCTCAACTCTATCCCCACCGCTTTTTAAGGGAGTGATGAAGTAAACACTTCTATGGTTGTAAACGTGTCTAGACGTTTCCACTACGAAAATGAATAGAATAGCTCTGGCGAGGAGAAAGAAACAGGGCGAGCAGACACGATGTAAAATTACGTGGTGCACATGAATCTAAAAATATTTTTAAGGCTGACCATCAGCCAACATTTACCATTCTTGCATTACTTCGTAAGACGGACCACTCCATATAAATATAAATGTGCAACGGTGGAAATTGAACCCGCGCATCACCTACGTGTCTCGCCTTCGGTCGTCTGCGCAAGCCACCGAGCTCGTTAGTAAAAATTGCTTCATAATGACAGTTATTTGTCAAAGTTCCAAACACTGTTAAAGACTCGAATAAACATTTTCAAGAATCTTCTATTAAGTAAATTTCCGCAAATATTTTGCCACCGCAGTGCTTATACGGTTCATTGAGATTTTCGACGTTTTTGGCTTCGATTGTAATCTCGAGCAGCCCAACGAGTGTTGTTGTTCGCTCAGGTTGTCCATCCACGACGATCCAACCTCACGTCCAACGAATCGATCCCAGAAGATAGGGGAAAGAGGTGTTCGGATCTCGCAGTAATCCAGTGTCATACGTCCGTACGGCTTCGAATGGCTATGAGACGGGTGCAATAAGCGGATGCTAATAGGAACGGCAATTGCAATGTCTAAAAGGTCCAAACATTTAGATAAATCGGATCATGTGAGTGGATGCCTGTACGAGTCTATGAGATAGACACTATTTATATCTACCTGCTTCGTGGATAAAGGGTTGATTTAAGTGTGTATTAAAGTTCATTGTTTAAATATCATTTTGCATGTAACCCAAATAGATAGTCGTATCATGCACGCGCTGCGATGAAGACAAAAGTGAGCACTCTCCCTTTAGTCAGGCCAGATGACGTTTGTCCTCGGCGTCCTTTTTAGTCTAACTGTACCTTAGAAAAATCAAATACCGCAGACAATAACGCACTCAATTGCTTGGCCAAACGTTGTTGGCAACCACACGGAAAATACCGCATTCGCTTATCTACGGCCACACATCCTCCTAAGCGGAATAGCTCTAAGATATCAAGAGCCACTTGCAAGATACGTTTACGAATAGTAACGTTATGCCCTAATAAGCATCGTCTTACTGGTACTAATTTAGGCTTCTTTCGCACTTCTCTTAACAAAGGGTTTCGAGTTGTATTGTAAGGCCTGTTATCAGTCTCCTACTGATGTCACGGTTTGATGCTCACTTTACGCGCGATAATTATATGTAAATAAATTATGCGTACACAGAGAGAGGATCGATGTCATTGATGATGATTGTAATAATAATAATAATAATAATGATAATAATAAGAATCAAGTATCTATGCTTACGCTACTTGTGAGGCGCGCTTTTAGCATTTTTACAATGACCGATTTCGTTGTCGTCTGCCTTGTAGTACGTGTCAATATATATATATATATGTGTGTGTTTATCATGTGTTCCTCATCGACGGAGCTGCACTGTTAATAGTCAGTGTCGACATTGATGATCACACGATAAATATGAAAGCTATACAGTCGTGGCTAAAGGCTAACAACGATAACGTCTAGTCTAGTATATTGAATGAGATCTCCATTCGACGCAGGACATAGTCCTGTTTTGCTGTAGTGAGGTCATGCTATACAATTGGATTCTTGTTGTGTTCGTACAGATTTGTCTTTTTATGTGTCTACTCAAAATTCGTTACTTTACACTCAAATTGCTTTATCGAAGTATTGCGAAATGTGTTACCATGGCAGAAGAAGATGACATACTCTTGACTTCAAAAGCCTTACCAAATTGCCTATGTATTTTTTCAAGTAGTGGGAAATTTTTCTTTACTAGGGCTAGAAACCTTCCAGCGCGAATAGACACGGGACGTGCGGTATATTATGGTGGGCGTCAATTCAATTTCATTTCACATATAAATGAGCTTATTTAGACAACAGACAAGAAGTATGACTGTACTGTACAAGCATACCTGACAACACCTTGATATTGTGGATTGAGTCACTTTGAGGAATCACTGAGTTTAAATTAAGCATTGGTGCAGGTTGATGCTTAGTTATGTTTCAGCACACATGGGCCCCAAATTCCGTCATAGGTACGTGAAAACGAAATTTTAAATTGTAAGGTATCGGTTGATTGCTGCAAAACTACTGTTCACAAACGCTACATCGGCTCCCGACCACTCCATCCCCTATTGGAAGTACTAGTCAATATAGTGAGAATAGAATGTGAATTTGTGGGGGTTAGGGACCTGAACTTGTTGTCATCTACCACGCTTCCTGTAATCCAGGACACGCGAACTCATCCACTAAGCTTTTTGCTGTATTGCCTGAGCCGCCTTCATTCATAGCAGCCGACACCTCCAATGTTGACGTTTTCTCAAATCATTTAGTATTCTCTTTAGAGCAATAAAGTCCAGATATCGTCCTGCGTCCGTTCCTGGCAAATAAACGCTTATCACATGATCGCCTACGAGAACATGCCCAAAGGATAAAGAAAAGGCCAGAGTAGGCAACGTTAACTGAATCGAAAAGTTCGTCGCTTCTGTACGTCGATAGATACTGCATAAATCCAGCAGTCAACTATCGCACCCAGTATTCAGCGATAAACAAAAAATGACAGTGACATTGGCGAACGCCATGAGCAACGGACGTTACACTGTGGCTGCTCCCGTTGCATTATGTCGTTAAGTAAACTCAACATTGAAGACGCCGCTAGAGCATAAAAGTTGGTTAGACGCTTGAACGCAGAGTGCTACAAATTATAAAATAAGTGGCAACCTTTTTGTTCGCTAGTCGGCCCGCTCAGCATTGTGTTGCCGTTGGCTCTGTACTACTGTAATGTGGTGGTAGCCCCGTCACTCCATCTCTGCATAACCTACAATAGCTTGTCTTATATGAAAGGCTAACAGACTACCTGTGTAAATAAATACCTTATTTGAAACCCAGTAGCTTTGCGGGGCTCCACCTCGCATCACGCTAGGTCGTATGCCTGTTGATATGATGTGTGTGCTTGTCTGCAGATAATTGATAGGCGTAATGGTGTTGTATGCATGGGCGAGGCGCTGAGTAAGACCTCAAGATCTCAAGCTTTACCACATGTACAAACAATTCTCTATTACCTTGTTGATATGGAAAGTTTAGTTTGTAATATATTATGCACAGCCAAGCCTACCATGGATTACCAGTTCAGTTATTGTTCGCTTACTTTTGCTGCTGGATAGAACTTAAAGCTTTGTCTTATTTGATGCTTTAGTTAATAACTCAACTTAATTGTTGTATTATATATATATTAGATCGATAATCTTGTTAGAACAGGAATCGTTTCTTGTAGCTCGCACTGGCTGAACTTCGTCATTCACACCACAGCAGGTAAATGTGAATGTCAATAAAACACCTGCCACGCATCGTCATTCACAGTACAGCAGGTAAATGTGAACGTCAATAAAACGCCTGTCACGCATCGGCATTCACAGCACAGCAGGTAAATGTGAACGTCAATAAAACACCTGCTACGCATCGTAATTCACAGCACAGCAGGTAAATGTGAACGTCAATAAAACACCTGCCACACATAGATTGACCTCAAAAAAGTTTCTGAGTAATTTCAACCAACAACGACGCGTTCGACCAAAATAAATGCTTTGCTTCGAATGGCCAATATGTGCGCGTTTGCCAAACGTGTTGGGTATTTCTCCATTACCATTTGGCAGGCAGAAACACGACGAGACGACGATGGGTCAGCAACAGGGTTCGCTCGCCGGATCGGCCGGTGGAGCTGAGTGGGACGCGAAGAGCGCGAAGAGTGCCTGCTCGCTATCGTCGTCAAAGCGATTTCGTCGAAAAGTACGAAAAAGTCTTCGAATTCGGAACAGCCGGTCATGCCGAGACCTCAGTGCCACGTGAGTTATGCCCCTACACGTCCACTACTTTTGCCCTCAATTCAAATACCTTCTTAATGGTTTGTTGTCTGTTTGAGCATAGCCAACATTTAACACTTGATTAACCTTTTGCAGTTTGTTTCTTCTATCTGGCTACATTCCATTCTAATGGGAATCTTTTTTGTGGAATAGATGTTCATAAGTTCGCTTGGCTATAGATTTCAGTATCATTCGCCGCAGCATAGCGTTTGCGACCAGCTTAACTTGAATACGGCCAGCGAGGACGAGCTTATGACGCTTTCCGGAATCACCAGACAGACAGCGCGGAATATTGTGGCACACCGGAGCGCTATCGGCGGATTCCGAAAGGTATTTACTCGTTTGCGTCACAGGGAAAAAATTATCGCAGTTTTTATGTGCGACATTTAGCTTGCTAAGCTTGCAACGTAAGCGCCGCGCGGCACATTAAACTAAACAGAGTTCTTCGGCCTTTGCTGTAATAGTGTATAATTGTACGGATTTGTTTTGTCATCACGATGGCTGTTAGAGATCAATAATCTTTAATTGACCTCAGATTATTTGACTAAAGGTGGAGGACCTGGCTCTTGTGTCTAATGTGGGCGCGAACCGTATGGAGCTCCTCCGGCACGACGTGTGCGTATCGAGCAGCGGTCGGGGAATCAGGGTTGACAGAGGGTGTGCGACTCTCTCGCTTGAGTCGCTTAGTGGAACATCAAACAGGTTCGGATTCTAGCGAATTTGCATAATGATCCTCTGATGTTATGCTTGTCTGTGACATAACCTTTGTTCAGTCAGTACCGTAGAATACCTACTTTAGACAATACTTGAAGGATGAATGTACCGAGGCTCAGTGAAGTTGATGTTAACCCACAATTTGTGTCTACAATTTATCTCTAAAAATGCGCTCTAACCTTGTCTCCTCGTAGAATGAACGTTTGTGCGCCAGTCAATGTGAACACTGCGTCGATGTTCGAACTTATGGCGGTCCCAGGACTAACGCAAGAGGTAGCCGCCGGCATTTGTCATATTCGGGAAAAAAAGGGTCGTTTCAAATCGGTAGATTCGCTTCTCAAAGTCAAGGGTACGTACGCTCGCATAGCAAACATACTTACGTACAGCTTTACCACAGTAGACCACAGTAAAATAGTAAACACTGGTGTAGGTCCGTAGGGGTTTGTCCCATAGACCGACGTGCATGTCGATTCAAGGTAATCTCCGAATGAAGATAGCTAAATAAATATGTTCGAATTAACATTATTGTGTTAGTTTCGTTTTGTTAGGCAATGCCATTACTAACTAGACGCTGACTCCGCATTGTTCGTTATTGCCAATCTGCTGCTAGTTTTTTACACACTATGCAGCCATAGCGTTTGTAAGCATAATCTTCGTCATCATGGTGGATCAGAAAAGCGGCTGTCCTCTCAATGTGGCTAACTTTCTTGGCTTTCGCAAGTACGCGTGCGCCATTGCGCGCCCGTAGCCGTTAATACGAGTCACTGGCGTGCACTAACAGGCAGAACCAGACGACTTAATTGGTCATTTTAAGTAAATTGGCTAACAACAGCACATATCGATGATGGTGATAACTATTATTATTATTATTAATGTTGTAGGAATGTCGACGGTGCGGTTGGCACTGCTACGTCCGAAGCTTTGCGTTGACAATCGAAGCCTTGAGACCCTTAACGGTGAAAATGGTAGCGTTGAAACAAGTGACTCCGTCATACTCACTGCTGGCGATGATACGCGACCTTCAACGTCAGCCGATGTCCGAGCATCACCCAGCATTTCACTAAATTCGCGACGCTCTCGGCGGACCATATCCGCCAGCACCGGACCGAAAGGATGGGATCCCGAGGTTGACTACGACATCTACAAGCTAATCGCCCATCTTGCTGTGGTAAGCACGCTTGCTCTTAAAAGTAACTCGCTTGCTCTTAAAAGTAACTCTCTTGCTCTTAGGAACGTATTAAAGCTTCCACTGTCCGTTCATCGAAGTGTCGACGATATTTTAACCGCAGGCACACGATTCTTTCGAGGAATTAAATGGTAGCCTATGCATAATATAGAAACGCCGAAACCTTTTGGGCGCTCAATAAGAAAACCAAATGGTTTAGTTGTTTCAGCAGCAACGATAAATGGTCTCCGTTTTTGTAGCCACTGAGGAAAGATATTTTGTCAAGTTCAATACCAACGAAAACAGTCACTCGTGTTTCTATTAAAGCGTCCCGTCGTGGCACGGAGTGATCCTCCGAGTATTTCGCAAAACCGTATCCGGATAGCGTTGTGGGATCTGGAGCAGCTGAATGAGGAGAAGGCAACCAATCTGGGAGTGCAAGAAGTCATCTGTCGCACTTTACTGGAAAATGAGTGAGTGTGGCTGCGTGGTCGATTCTTGTTAAATTGGTTAATAGATCTTTAAATACAGGTGTGTCATCGATTCCGGAAAATATCCTGCCGGATACGCACCGATAACCCTTGCCGTTAATTGAAGTAATGGTTCTAAATGTTAGCATGACTACGATTAATGGGATATATTGGTAAAATCAGCATCTTGTGAACGTATGTCGCATCATAGTAAAACCACTGCCGGTTATTCGAGCGCACAAAGGCATGGAGGAAAACTGCAAAATATTCTGAGCGAATGAACAATTTTCGACAGTTATATATTTACTCCCCTACACCAATCATATTTTGTGGATCTTATGTAGACAAGTCCGTATGTAGGGCAAAGCTCAACGGTCAACGGTCCAAAAATGACATAACTGTCCATCGACTTTAGAACAAACAAAAACCGAAAAACGTACAATGGCTAATGTAACCAACCGGTTAAGGGATAATCTAATTTATGGACGAAGTAGATAGCGGCCAGTTGACGAAAACAAGGCTTAGTTTTTTCTCCGAAAAAACTCAAACTCAGAAAATGGAAAAACCGTCATTGAAAATAATTTCCGTGACGCCTTACTTTCGTACTATTTGCGATTCCAACAGGATTTCTGTCTTGGTGTGTCACGGCGTCACTTCTTTATCCGTGGGCGAATGCTTAACTGCAGAACTCAATCAACCATTGCTGTCTAGGGTGGCGGCTTGGGAGCCCCAAGAACGGCGGTGGCACCACATCTTTCCGTCTCACGGCCAACCTTCAGCCCGAGATGGAATTGATAAACGTCAGGTAATTTTGATTGATTGGATCAGCGTCGAATCTTTTGTAAATGCAAAAGTTGGGCGAGGTATTGTCGAAATCTTAGTTATTAGTTCTACAGTAGAAATAAGGTTACGAAGGTTAAAAAGACCGGAGAAGATGCTGAGTTGAACGTGCCACTCGGGAGAGCCGTAGTGTCGTAACACAGCCGATATGGATACATTGATCAAGTCAGACACACCTCTGCGACGCCGAGGGCCCTTCCTAGGGCCTTAATCGGAACCTCTCTCGATCCACTTGACCCTCGAGAGGGACGAATCCAGAAATGCCAGGATGGGGCTATAGCTTGTTTTAAGCTCAGCGTTTCTAGTTGACTGCGGGCGATTTTCATTTTTTGGCGGTGGAATGGTAAAACCACATTCGTTTATTTAGCTTTCAGTCGTGTAAAATTGCCAAGCGTTGTGCTATAATCATTCATTTCTTTATCTCTTAGTAGATTTTCAATGCCTGAAACGGAATTTTAGCCAGGAGATCCTCCAACGTAAAAGTGTGGACATGCTTCTGGCTCTAGGTTGTACTAAAGTGAGGGTGCAATATCAAGCTTAAACATTGCAACAATAAGAAAGTAAACTGAGAGCATCTAACAAAAGTGTTGGAATTATGCGTGTTTTCAAAGCGATGACTAATTGTTTTTTTCTAAGATTTACCCTTTTTGCAGTCAATCAGATTCTGTTGCTTTATATTTTAAACTCTCAGCATTCTCTCTGAGCTAAAATGCTACAGACCTACGCAGATGTCTTAGCTCTAAAATATATCGGTGGAACAAATAGTGTAGAGAAAACTAACTGCAACGCGTTAGTCACTTCGTGTCGTTACACTCTGTGTGTGCGTTCAGCGATGGTCTAAATCGAGAGTTTAATCGATATTCCTTAGAATGGTGATGCTTCGCCCATCGAGAATGGCGGTAGTTCTGCAAGGGGAAGAGAACAAAATGGTGTTTCAGATGTTAGAAACGCCAATGGCATTGTTTCACCGGAAAGCCATTCGGGACTCCTCTATGCTGCCACAAACGGCCTTCGACATCTCGATTACAAACTCATCCAGCTCCGACCTGACCTGGCGCCAGCCCTTATCACTCTTTTCGAGGTAAAACATCGTACATAAATAGCCACCCTCGGCACGAGGTGATTAAATGAAAATTTTTTTTAAGGTTGACCATCAGCCAACATTTAACGTGCAGAGTACCGCTTGTTGTATTACCTCGTAAAACGGACCCCATAAATCTAAATGTAAAACGGCCAGGATCAAACCCGTGCAACGAGGTGATTACCTGATGAGCCTTTTGCTCATTATAACCTGTGCCACACAGATGTATTGCCAACAAATCTTCATCTACATTTATCGTCTCTCTGCTTAATACGGCTACTTGTTCATTTGTTGGCTGTTACTTACGTTCTCTGGCTCACTCTTTGTAGTGTATCTCTTTTATTTATATTGTTTTTTCTTGTATTTCAGGTCGGTGGTTCTTTGCAATTTGCTGTGATTTCTGTAGACCTTCGAGGTCTGGACGCTACCACAGAACTAAAAGCTATGTTGCCTGTTCTTGTCGAACGTCTTGCAGCTGAGCTTATCCAAACTGATAACATCGTTGTTTGTGGCAACTTGCTCACCTCACCCACCGATGAAGGTACGCTATTTCTAAACAACAAAAACGCACTTTTCCAACCATGTTTGGTTCCGTTCACAATAGCATTTATCACAGATGCATCCAGCATAAAATGGTTGACCAAAAAAATGTTCACTTAAAGACGTGTAAATTGTCGTGATCTAGTCTAGCATCCTGTGTCTCATCGCGTTCTTCTGACATTTATTTCTATATGCGCATCTGTAGCTTTAGATGAACTGACCCGCGTAGGTTTTCATCTATTGCATCCGATCGTTAGCCGGGACCACCCGTTACATGAACATCTGCAAGTGTGGTGTTCCTCGGGCGCACGGGCTCTCTGCTGTAACAGTGAAGCCGAAACGGTGCGAAAAGGCCTTACGCATCCTATGATACCCAGAGGTTAGAGAACGTTTCCGTTATCCACGTTTGGTTTAAATCGTACGGTTGTGAACAATAAACCTCACTTAGCCATGCGACCTACAATACCGTCAGCATTGATTGATACGTCTATAGGTCTCATTTAATTACTGATTTTCTAATGTTTACTCTTTTTTTTTTCAAAGCAGTGGCAATGGGAAACCAGTGAAAAAATATTTTTGTCCGACAAAAGATGATAATTATTTCTTCATTGCACCGCTTTGCAGGGGCTTGGCATTGGGGTGGGGCTGTTAGTACACATAAACCGGTCTTCATCGAGTTGAGTCTTCCCACGGCAAATGGCGCAATCCTTGCCCATGGCCAGCAGGTCCTGCTCAACGGAATGGTATCTGCCGACTAGCAGCAACAAGCGTCCTCACCGAGAAAACGGTCTAAAGTTGGTTGAGCCTCGCTTATCGTAGCTGCTGTAAGCAGCCTGAAAGCAAGATGGATATACCCACAAGCCTTAGAAAGAAGTATAACAATTGTATAATTTAATCGGTAATAATATCGAACACCGTCTACATGCATTCTGACGCTTCATTCAGACCGAAAATTGGCAACAAATACGAAAAGCTATAGTTGTGCCTTATACTAATATAGCATTCAGATCGTTGCACACTTACATAGGCAGGAAGAAACTAGAAAGAGACATAGCATATTGTTTAGTTGGTTCGTGGCGTAACAGGTATTATTATATATGAACGGAATGTATTGTTGTGCTGCAATGTCCGAAACCTCTTTGACACTAAGAGAAAGTCTGCTACCAGTCAACCTCGAACTTCAAGTCAGGTCGCTCAAGTTGAGCCAAAGAAAAGACGTTTAATGAAGGATATGTTAAAGTGTATATATATATATATGTCTGTTTTTGTGCGTAGAAATAAGGTAAGGTCGATGATACAAGATGACGCAATACTATGAATCGTCGAACTAATTATTACTCGAAATGACATTCAAATAATTTTTCGTTAAGTTTGCTGTTTTCCACATAGTTTTACCAGCGCTAGACCCAAATAAGGTAGAGCTTTTCCACGCTGGCTTACTATGCAAACGGTGTAGATTTTTCGTTGACTCTGAATCGATAACTGCGCAGCTTACGATGTTGAGTACGCCTCGAATGAATACTCTTTTTGCCATATTTCGAATAGCGTTTACGTGAGGAAGGCTCGTTGCAGTTTATGGTAGGGCGCGTCGAGGTCAGCTGCACTTTTTTCCACCTTTCAGCAAATCGTTCATGTCATTTCGAGTCTTTATCATTGTGATCTTGCCTAGAGCTGCAGAGGTTGATCAAATCTAAGTACGTGCGTGGTTGCCGTGTTACCATAGATGTTTTCACGGCGGGGCTGACATGTTCCTGAAGATTATGTGCGCTCTTGTGGTAGCTGCCTTTTTTAACGATAACTAATCTTCGCAGTGCTCGAGCGCGTGTCTTATACCTGACGAGCATAACGTAATACATGTAACAAATAATAGTACTTAGTATTCTGGCATAGTTGAAAGACATTTTTGAATTTTCTCACCTCGTTTTTCTGTTTTTTAGAAACGATGTAAGTTCAGTAAACGGGTATATAGACTTATCAAAATAAAATAAATAGGTATATAGAAAGTTTTTATATAGAGAAAAAAATGTATACATATGTGAGATTGTCGAGGAAAAAAATAAGCACAAATTCTTTCATGAAACGTGATTATGGCGGTATTATATTGTATGTTAAGTAGTTCTCAAATAAGCTGTTGTAGCAACCTGTCAGCACATACCACATATAAAAGTCGTAAGCTAATTGCAATTTTTTGCGATTATTTGGGGTCCTTTGAGTCTTTATTTTTGAAAATTTATTTTTGAAAATGTTGAACTATAATACAACGCAACAGCCTGGACTACTAACGTCCACACATTTTCCCAGCATATATAAGTGGAAGTAACCAATTGTAATTCAATTTTTTACTGCTCTTCATTTTTTTTATAATTGCCTACCTTATTATTATTATTATTATTATTATTATTATTATTTATATTATTATTATTATTATTGTTATTATTATTATTACAGTTGTATTGTGCAATAACACTGTAGCGTTACCACACATAATGTTGCTGTTTGTCCTATATTCGTCAGAGTGATTATGCCCTAGCGGAAGAACGAATTCACTGTGATGATTCACTGTACGTGGATGTTTAGGAGGAAACCGTGGAATCGTCGTAGGGTCGACTCCTTACGACCACCTGTTGTTGGCCATACCGTTGTGTGTAAGATGCATCAAGTAATACGAGTATACAAGCCCCGCTTCGAAAAACCACTAACCGCACTTACAAAGTGTTTATATGTAGAACAATAAACACTTTGTGTGAAAGAAAGTGCTAATACTTTTTTGCATTTTGCCACCAGATAGTCTCATCGAATCGTAATTGCTTTTCATACAAACGTATTTGTAAATACGATGATGGTTAGCCAGTTTTTAGAGAGCAAAAACAACAAGGGGCTAAGACATAGACTAAATTATCATAAAGGATAACGTTTAGTAGGAGTGCCTAATAAAACGCGTAAAGTATATTGTATATGAGGTTGGTCTCTTCTCCTTTGAAGTTAGATGCCTACTTTCTGTGTCGTACTTATCTGCCAAACGGGAGACATTAGATCCGATGTATGTGCAATCGGGAAGCTTGAACAGCACAGCGCAATACTCTAATTCTCGTTTATTGATTATATCATTTGAGCACGTAGCGACGAGCAATTTTCGGTGAAATTGAATTCTTCTATTTGAGGGTATTGGAAGAGATACGTTTGTTCCAACGGAGGAAAAGGTTTAGATTTCTCGTTATCTGTAGGTACGTAAAACTAGCTTCCTATTAACGTTAATACGTTACATACTAAGGTTTACCAACCTCATTACTTCATTAAAAGGGACGTGCCGTATTCAACTGCCGGATATAATGACATGTGACTATATTGTCCTCACCTTTCGAACAGAACTAGGCTGGAAAAGCAGGATCACAATGAAGCTGAGAAAAAGCCCGAAAATTTATTCCTTGACGATTCGCACCTTCAAACTTCTGATTCTAAGCCTTATCCATTAGGCCACAAGGATTTCCGACTTTCCACTCATGTTGAAGCATATAAAGATGCGTCTATTGCAATAAATTATAGGTTTAGCATCCGTCCCCGCTCGAAAACTCGTACAGTATGGATAAACCGTGAAAAATGCACAGATAAGGTATTCGAATTCCTTCATGTATAGTACCTGGTAACACAGTAACTCATTCACAAAAATCAAATTAAACAAAATTAAAAGTAAAGAAATGACACTGTTTTATATGACGTATTGTTTCCCTTAATAAAGTTTAGAGATTTATAGCTACAAATTAGATTTTGAGAAATGCCACTGTAAATTGCAACCTTTTACATCTTGCGTGAGCTTGGACCATAATACTTCGAAAATATACGAACAGGATGACATGTCTATTAAGTTTCGCTGGTGAATAACAATGTCCCTTGATGTTTGCCTTTGCATTTCATATACCATTCCAGTAAGCATTTTATAACGCATTTCCACTATCGATTTCAATTGTGCCCTCCGCAAGTGCTTGGTAAATAACTCGAATATCATGAGACGCTCGCGAAAGTCAAATGTCTTTAGATCGACAGTTGCCTGTCTTACGCGCTCTGCGGAAGCAGCACTCCTATAATAACAAGGAAACTACATCCCGTTCCCGGGAACCACCAGTGCGCGTGCATATCCGAAGTGCTACGCGAGAGAAGCTAACCCCGCACGTCAATAGTACGCGTGTCGAAACCAAGTCTACGTGATTCGCATTTACTCCAATTTCCTTAATCTTGTCCTTGATCATCGCTCTAAACGGGCAGTAAAATGGCGTGGAATGAAGCTACTACTGGTTGACGTTCGAATTAACCCTATCCCTTAAAAACAGTTTTCTATTCTGTTCTCTAATTTTATAGATCGTCCTTCAGAGATTTACTAGGCCCACTGTTCGCTATTTTGTGCTTGTAAAGTCAATGTGAGTAAATACGGTATGACACATTGACTCTCTACACGATATATTTAGATCAACGTAGCTCGTGCTGATATCATGTAACTACTGGCGACTTGCTTTTAAACATGTGTTACCAAACTAGCTGGTCATTTGTGCTTTTCGTGCAACTTATGCTAGCCTAAGCAAGAAAACTGGTCCAATCCAAAGCTTTAAAAAATTTAGCTAAGTTCAGATCACGTTCTGGCTATTAGAACTGCGTAATGTATGCTTGTAAGTGCTTTACCTCCGCAAACGTGTGTTTATATGCGAGATGGAAGATGAAGGATCAGCAAAATCACTAAAATTCACAACGAACAAGACTTTTCGCAAAAAATAAACGTTCTGTGAATTTTTTTTGATACTCTTAGCCTCATTACCCAAGCCTGCATAAGCACCCGCAATTACAATTAGTTCTTGCACGCATCTCCTACAAATATAGAAGAATATTTAAATTTTAAATATATGACGCAAATGGTAATTTAAGATTTCGCCTCTTGGCCTTAAATCCACACTTTTATTTTCATCAGCTTGTTGTACATCCTCAAGCTAAGCATGGAAATGAGGTATTTGACGCTACACCACCGAGGCTATAGGGCGACCAGCTTCTTAGATGATGCCGATCTTGTTGGCAACGTCAAGAGCATCGTAGTCACCGCTTAATCGGACGTAAGCCTTCTTTTGCATATCAGGCCGGAGAAGGGTGTTCACTTTGGCCACCTTGATGTCATACAGCTGCTTGACGGCACTCTTGATCTGGTGTTTTGTTGCCCTCGTATGCACGACAAACACGAGCGTGTTGTTATCTTCAATCTTCTTCATCGCCGATTCAGTGGTCAACGGGTATTTGATGATTGAGAATTTATCCATTGTGGGTTTCTTCGGGGCCGACTTGCGAGGGTACTTCGGCTCCCTTGCAAGCACCTGCGTCTTTGGCCGGCGGAATATCGTTGTCGTGCGCTTCTTACGGGTGTGGGTGCCGCGCGGGCCCTTGATTACCTTGACCTATCCAAGATGACATACAAAAGACGTACCTGTGATTAGAGGAAAACATATTACATATTTGGGAAGATTCTCATCATCCATGCATATACTAGCCAAATAGCCTAAGCGCTAAGGTTTAGGGAGAACTTACGCTGGCCTTTTTCGCAGCCTTCTCGGCTGCGACATTTTTCTTCTCTTCGGTCTTGGCCTTAGGGGCCTTCGTGCTTTTTTCTGAAAATGAAAAAAAACGAAGCAAAGAATGAGTAACAATATTCTGTACCTCAAAAAATGTATTTTGCCTAAGCGATGTCGTTCGTACAGTTATCGGCTGCGCAAACGTGACTAGTAGCAGTTCCGTCGCTGTGCAAGACATACTTCACGAGATACGAGGAAAATACATCAGAAAGAGTAAACAACATCTTCGGAATGAATTCTATGCTCATGCTGCTTTTATCTACTATACCCTAATAACCTTTATTCTGAACTGTTGCGTTACAGTCAGCCCTATAGAAACTGTGTAACTGTCCGAGCAATCGCATTTTAGCGTGTAGGGTTCGTCGAGCCCCCATTCAGCGCGCCAACACGATACACAACAACCAGACAATAATCGCTTTTGTATGCGCAAACCATCAGTCCCACACAGCAAGCTCCCGAGAATTACACGACACAGAAGATCAACAAAACCTCAGCATCGTACAGAGTCGCGACTTGACAACATCACTTTTACAAACAACTCCAAACCACCGAAGTTAATCCCTTTGGCGAGAAGCAAAGCCATTGGAGCAGGGCACGCTTGCATTGAAGCCGCCTAGTTTATGGCCAACTGTGTAGCTTCATCTCCGGCACCCGATAAGCGCTGAAGGCGTTCATTATCTTATGTCTAGCATGTTCAGTGCCCTATGGCAAAAAGGTCGCCTGAGGAAACGAGGAAAATTTCATATGGCCTCGAATCGTTTTTGTTATGTCGTTTGTGGGCACTTTTGCTCGCAAGTGCTGAACTTGCGCTATTTGCTTGCCACGTGCAACACACTCTGCATTTATCTTCACCAAATTGTCGACAGAAAGCACCACGAAACCGTAAAGGCCACTACACACAACTATCCCAACAACATGTCGAGCTTACTATGGCACGCACACATATGTAAAAAAAAGTGGAGAAATTGCTAAATTTAACGTAATTTGTACCTCCAGCGGGCTTCTTCGATCCCTTCATGGCCATTGCTACAGCGAAAAAGGAAACGACCAACTGATGATTCACGGAACGAAGAATGTCTCGGGGAGAGCGATACAATCAATAACTTATTTTCTTCCTGAACAATTTCTAGCGTTGCAACGATTTTTCCAAGTATAGTACGTCGTGCCTAAATTAATGAACAATTCGACGTAACTTACGCTCACAAGGACTACGACTGCGGGAATTTGAAAATTTCAATACGATAATAAAATCTTTCACTGAGTGGTTTCGATTTCGAATTTTTTGGCGCCAAACCGATTGGACACCCTACGAATATTCTATTTTATTTCTTTAGAACTCAAAATATATAAAAAATTTTTTGACCATTTAAAGATGGAAGCAGCTGAGGTAGAGTTTATTGCCGAGTGCTATACAGTGCAAATTGTTCCAAAATTTAATCATCCAGCTATTCATCTTATATCCGGTATGTACACATACCTATTAGAGAAGTTAGAAAATGGAAGAAATTCCAGATGCTCTTGTATTAATTTTTCTGAATAGACCTTAAAATATATATACATAAAACTTACTACATTGAAAATTACAATAAGACGTTCCATACATAGATGACTTTTTTGGTACATTTTTCTGCCGTATTGACAGAAACTCGACACACAGTGTACTTGCTAGTATAAATGAGCAAAACTCAATATTAGCAAAAATCTAAAACAGTATCTCATATTGCGAGCTGTACAAGCTCTTTTTGAAGAAATTTCAATTGCTGCATTTATTTGAATGTTTTAATTACGATGATTGTCCAATCCGCTGACTTCGAAGACTGTATGTTAACGTCCACTATATCTCTAGGTGATCTGGGCCCATTTATGGCTGGCATGCCAATCCCAGTGCCTCTGTGGGTTGCACTCAGTCTACGTCAACAGCACAAATGTCGAATTCTTCCACCGGAATGGATGAATATTGCCGATTTGGAGCGTCTTAAGCAAGAGGAGAAGGAGAGTCAAGTGTTCATAAAAATTCCCACTGAGCATTATCGAGAGGTAACGCGCGCTTTTTCAACTTGCCAGAGTATGCCGTGTTTGACCAATTTTGGAATGATAGCTATATATTTTTGAACCTCATTTTTTCATATATCAATAAGATAATACCATCGGGAAGATTAGCGTTGTTATTTAGGCCTCCAGGTTTCAAAGTCATCTCAAGTCTAGACAGCCTAAGTGCCTTTCTACAAAAAACCGTGTATGAAAATTTAATCAAATAGAGCGAATAAATGCGTATTCACCCCATGATCATTCATATGCTATTATTTATCGGTTGGGGCTTTTTTGTTCGTTAACTGCTGAATCGGTACAACGTTCTAGATCACCCATTTGCTCGTCGATGGAGCGGCTTCGGACATTCCACAGGCTGAAGAAGTCCAGACGCTCGTAAAGGATCTATGGGACATTCGCTTGGCGAAACTTCGCGCATCTACCGACGTTTTCATTAAAAGCGACCAAGTCCATGCACAGGTAACAAGCTGAAGTGATGTTGCTAAGGCCCATACAAACTTATTCTGATATATTGGTACAACGCATTGAGATTCAAGGCGTTGTTGTTTGATTAGCATTCTCGCACTAACGGCTTCTTCTTAGGGACGAGTCAATGTACAGTGATGTGCAGTGATTAAGCCTGATTATATTTTCGGCTAGGTTAGTATACATACAAGTCATAATATTCGTAAACCATTCTTCGCAGGAGACGCTGTAGCGGGGACTACAGTGTATAACTGGTATCTGCCTGCTACCGTAACTACATGACCGAGGAGCGAACATCTGTTCAAATATGGCGACCAACAAACACAGTATGTTGCTGGACATCGTCAATAACTCTGTTAATTTTATTTGGATTGCTCCTCAGGTGGACCACCTGACAATGATGGAATTGAACAGCGTTCGGCCGCTTCTTCTCAAGTCTCTACGGCACATTTCTCAGTTAAAGAAGGTAAATTAGCTCAGTTATTATGAGAACGCATACTGGTTATGAAGGACATTACCATTTTATTATTTTGACTGAGTCATGATGGCTTCCAACTGTGTTCGGTTTACCATAGAGTTGACGCTAATTCATGTAACAAGTGTAAATCTATGTTTACATCTGAGGTTTTTCGTTTTTATACGTCTCCCTTTAGGTTTTTTACTTCAGCGTGTGTAGTTTACCTGTCTAGATAGTTGTGGTCAACTTGCTCACGTATTTATCGTGTCGTCTCTTGTGCCGTACAGCTTCCGGAAGGTCAGAACTCTTCAATCAACGACTCAGGGATGATCAGCATTTCGGTGCCTTCAGAAGATACAGGAGATCCGTGACGCAGAACTATGCTATATGGCCTGATTGAACATTTAGTAAGACGTCCATTAGAATATCCTAAGAAGAAACGTTGCAAATGAAAATGATTAATCTTGTAGACATGTAAACAATATAACTACCCATTATAAATATTGGGAAAGAATGAAAAATATATATTTGTTTTATAGAGCAGGTTCAACTAGGATTTGAATAAAATTGACTTTCGAATGGCAAAGAAAGGGCAATAGTGGCAAAAATGTGGATTTATTATGCATAATTCTAAGGTATCTTTTAATATTATAGATGTCTTTTCGTTAATTATTTTTTCCATTTTAGTAACCGTTTTTCCGACAAATAAACGCGTATGCAACCCTAGCTTCACGACAAAATATTTGCTTAGGTAGCATGACGCTCACGCTGAGGGCGTGCCTACACAACTACAGAATACGGCACACTAGTCCTAACTATTGGGCGAGGTGATGGCATACAATGGTGATATTATACAGCCTGTGATTTTTCCGGTGATATATACCGCCGTGGTGACAGGTAAATTCTTTTCGAATATAATTTCCGAATTTAGTTATGGATATAGTTAGCAGTTAAAAAATCGATTTAGTGACGGCTTAATTACTACTTCTTGGCTTGCATTTCAAGACGATATAAAAACAAAACGTAAATATCACTTGTGCAAAATTTGTCTTCCCATTATTTTATGATTATACAATTGCCTCGCCTGGGCAAAACGTTCCTTTCTAGATCACTAATGTCGCACGCGTGAAGTAAGCCTGTCTCGTTCATGGTAGGGCACAAAATTGTTGCCATTGTGGAACTTTAAAGGTTGACTTGTATGAAGTTGTCCTTAACGATTCGACGAACGCCTCTGATAATGATCTCGTCATGAGGCCTCTAAACTGACAAGTGCCGAGGGTTTCTCGATAACTGGGAGTTCTCCTTGTCGTAACGTGGCATGCTGGTTGAATCAACTTATCAACATTGTTGGAGCATTCACTTCAATCGCTTCCATCGCTATATAACAGCCATTTCTGCCAGAACGACTATTAAGTTGGTATGTCAGTCACTCTCTCTCTCTCTGTAGCTACAATTTGCACTTGTGTAAAACATTACGAAAAAAAGTAGGCCGTCCAGTCATCCGTACGTTGCGTGGTAAACTATAATAGAAGTAATGAAAGAAAATAGGTGAAACTTTTTCAACACCGAGTTCGGCTAATATTCAAGTTGCGAGACAGAAAAGGGATTCGTTTCTTCCGTGACTATTTACAAAGCAGAAAAATGAAATATGACCGCTTTATTAATTTCACCACCTGTAATGCTTATAAATAACAATTAGACAAACTATGCTGGGCGTCAACTCCGCCTTTAGTGGCATTCTCATTCAATTAAACTTATACATACCATCAGACTATTAGAGCCCTCTATTCCAGTCGAATCTTAAAACATCATAAGTTACAGCGATTACAACAGATCACATACGCAGCGTAGCCTACAATTCGCATAACAGATCAGGAAGTCCTTCCTGTTGTTACATTTTTCCTTCAACTACTATATTAAATAACTTGTAATGTAATACCTTTTTTCCCCAGTAGTACTACGATGACGGAGGCACACTGCGATCTGTTACCTATAAACGCCTCATTTCCTAAGCAGCCATACGTTGCTTACTCGTCCCGGTCGAGACTTCCAAACCCCCTCCAATTGTGCTGGGACAAAACTGCATCGATTTTTCATTCTCAAGCTAGAAATGTTTTGTCTGTTTGATACGTAACAACTCAGAATATACGGATCTTCCCTTTGGTGTCCATAGGTGCATAGCAAACTCGATAACTTCGACCTCTATTCGGCCTGGTGTTCGCTGGCAACGTGTGGCAATATAGTCTAGTCAAAGCCATCGAAGAGGTCAACCGGAGCTTGCTTCTTCGTCTTCTTTGCCGCTGGCTCTTGCTGCGACCGGCTTTGGCTCAAAACTCGACTGGCGGCTGAAGGCTGTAACGACGACGAAATCATGCTCACCGATCCGACGTCGTCCTCGTCGGAAGAGCTGACGGGACCCCTTTTCGCGGCTCGTTTAGAAGACGTCGGCGCGACAAAACTGTTCAACGTGGCTTGCCGACCACGGGTCGACGCCTTTGTCGTTTGGGACCGACCCTTATCCCCGCTAATGCGCCCCACTGTACTGTCTACAAACTGATCGAACTCGTCGTCATCACTATCGTTGTCGCTTTCAATGATCGTTACGTCCTTTTTTCTCGATGCGGCTGACCGGGATGCGATCCCCGCGCCGGCCTTACCTCTTCCCCTTCCGCGACCCTTGACTGTCCCGGACTTCTTCGTTGAAGAAGAGCCATCCTCATCGCTACTGCTCTCGATGACCGATACTTGCTCCTCCTTAACCCGAACAGCGGCCGCCGCTCCACGAGCTCCTCGTCCTCTTCCTCGGCCTCGGCCACGGCCGGTGGACGACATCGGCAGGGACATTCCATCGGCGTCCACCTCATCGGCATGTGACTCGGTTTTGACGCTGCCGGGGATGCTCTCTAGCTTCTTAATGATAGATTGAACGTCGGGATCCACATCGTTGTTATTCTCAGGTTTATGTTCGACAATGTACTGCATCATCGATACCTCATCCACAGCGTCTTCTGCCGTTAGCAGTCGATCGTGCATACGTCGCTTCGACGACTCAACCAGGTTATGAATTATGTCCTTGGCGTTCTCCTTCTCAACGGAGAACTGCACGGCTTTGGTAAAGGCGTCTGGATGGATGACGTGCAGGCGCGTATTCTCGTCGGTGGTGCTCTTGAAGTATGCGTTAATCATATTCTCGATTTTCGCATGTGTCTTCTTCTGTTCCTCGACGGCATCCATAAACTTCTCCTCGTCGAGCTGACCGCCTCGGCGTTCTCGTGTCCACAATTCCTGGTCACGTATGAAACGAAGACAGTCTTCGGGATTAGCGATTTTGCCCTTGAAGTGTCGTCCGACCAAATGTGGCAGAAACGTTTCATGATCCGGTCCGAAATACACTCGTAGTCTAACCAGAGGTTTGAGAGGCTGCTTCGGATGGCCGGTTCGTAGACCGACCGCCCTTTCAACGATGTCCTCGATCTTGTCTTGCAGGTATTGGACAGTTCGGTCCAATTTCGTGCCGGGTCCGGAGGGCATCTCCGATAGAGGAATTTCCTCGACGAATAGCTGACGCACAGTTAAGAGCCGGACGGGCTCTAGGTCGAACTTCTGCATCTTATCCGCTTTATTGTACTGTACCCGGAGAATCCCAGCGTGCTTATCAGCTACTTCGCCGACACATAGTGACGTGGCCACAGTGCTTCCTGGCTGAATAACATGATACTGTCCATTAAAGTGTTGTCGGATAAGGCATTCGTGCTCGTGACCCCAAATGACCAAATCCAATTCACTGGGCAAAAAGCTTTCAGGTAGGTAGTTTCCCGGCCCACGTTTCACTCGATTCTGATGAAGCAGTAGAATTTTAAACCAACGCTCAGAATTTGCCGGCCAGCGGAATTGTACACGTCCTTCGCGGAACAAAGTGTTCAGTCTTTCATCTTGGACCGATCCCAACCCATAAACGGCCACCTTGGTACGGGCACGCTCAAACAGGAGCGGCTCAAGTTCGACGCTACTAAGGTCTGAAACCCGGCCGAAGTAATTAAGTAACCCAGCGGTCGACAGCATCTTGACGACACTCTCGTGCTGCACCCCCACGGGGTCATCGTGGTTGCCGTGGATCGTGAAAACGGGCAGACTCACGTTGATGTTCGGATCTTCGTAGTTAACGATCGGCACGTCCGAGTCGGAAAAATTCCGACTCTGGTCCGACGTCAACCTGAAATCGATGTCCCTGTCCCCAAGGCAATACCTTCGCAATAATCTCATGGCTTCCTTCACTACCCATTTTGGTGGATCGTTGACGTGAAATAAATCGCCGGCTAGCAGGACGAAGTGCGCTTCTTTTTCGACTCCAATTTTCAAAACTTCTTCAAACGTATTAAGGGAGTCTAGACGCCGCTCACTGGAGCGGTCCTGGTAACCCAAGTGAACGTCAGACGCTATCAATATCCGAAACTCGCGAGGATCTACTACAGCAACGCTGCTCGATTCACTGCCATTACTAACCGATGCGTTTATCGACATCTCTGGTTGGCCTTTATTTACTATATTTTTAGATGAATCCTGCCTCTGTATCACTAGCAAACTTCCGAAATATCACCCTGAGATGGTTTCGGTAAAAACAAATGAAAACACGAAACGCCTCTATTAAATCCGCGGGCCGTACCGCAAGATTCCACTGGCACTACACCTAGTCGAACGCAAAAACTGAGTAGCCGTGGAGATGTAAAGAGAGCCGGTAAGTAATAAGAGCCGGTAGTGGGTCACAAACTTTTTCAAAAGCCCCAAATGGAACTCATGACAGCATTTACTTTTTTAGCTGCTTAACAAGATTTCTTCTTAAGTAATTTTGAGTGTGGCCCCGTGACGTGCCTGGGCGCGCGAAATTATGTAAACAGAAAAAACCTTCTCTTTTCGCCTGGTTGAGCCTCTCCCAAATCGCATAGCTCAGCTGTGCTATTTACATCATTTGAAAATGCGCGCGAATAAATCGATACAAAGTAAAAACCCGGCGCGTTGTATGATATCACACTACAACAGACATTTGTACCATATTATGTTGAGGTCGAATAGTTTGGCAATACTCGTGCTCATGCTGCGAGCAGCATAGAGAACGTTCAAAATAATCTTCCATAATTTAACCGCCCAGTCTCCAATTTGTCTTTATTGTAACTTATTTATATATTTTACAACAGTAACAGAGGTCTACCTAGTATGTTGTACGTGAGAAACCATGGATATCGTTCAAGTGAGATTTAAATATAAAAACAGATATCCAAAGACTAGATTAGAAAGAAAACCAGTGATATTTCTGTGTTATTTTACACATGAGTGCTATATATTTATTACTTATCCGTTGAAACCACTCACTAGTGTTAGACCAGCATTTTAACGTTAAAAGTTAACGACACAAATATTAGATATTGGTAAAAGTGTATAGAAACAACACGCCTCGTCAAGAAGTACAACTGACCGAGTCATGACAAATGATTACCAACATATGCATAGTGGTAATACATGAATTACCGTATGCTTATTGTAATATCATTTGAATCAAGCTAAAAATCAAACCCTTAATATATGTGTACATATCATGTATATACGACGATGGAACGTCTTTATTCTGATTGTTCGGCGGTTTCAGTTGACTCTCAGAAACAAGTATCATATAGTTGGCGGTTTATCGGTCTAAAGAAGCTTGTACTGTATAACTTTAGTACGACTAAAGGAGTAGGAGATATTCACAGTTCAACGGAGAAATTGTTGGTGGCTAATCGGTACCTTAGTGATTGTCTGTTTGAAGCTGATTGGTGGCACCGCCTCTTTATGCGTCTATCTCTTTGTGAACTTTAGTTACCTTAAATTATCAACAAGCAGTTTAAGCTCCGAACAAGGCAGGTCCCTTATGGACTAAGTATAGACAAACCAAGCAATAGCCGAAAGCAGATATTTCACGCACAACACATAAAACACGCATAAAACACAACATTAAATATAGGTTCATTTGAAGTAGACTTAGTCCGAATGGATTGCATGGATACCAGTATAAAACGTAAATCGAATACTTGAATTATGCTAATTGGCTGTCCGCCGGAGGGGAACTTGTAATGGAGAATGTAATGGAGAATGGTCTTTAGTGGGTATTTAGTTTATAACAACACACTATTGATAGGACCGTTTATAGTCATCGGTGTTAATATAGGAACGAAAGATGCATTTATTACGATAGTCAGTTACGTGCTTAAGTGGGTATTTAAGCATTCACACTAGTACTGGACATCGTCACGCCAATCGCCACCGACATTCTCACTGTAGGAATTAATGACAGACAATGGAATATAAGCCCTTAGTATTTCAAATCTGAACAACTGCACAGAACATTCGAATGATGGAAAGGCAGTAATATTTCTGCACTTCTTGTTAACTTGTTGAACGATTTAAATTACTAAGAGTCTGTTTGCCAACGCGGTCGTCTTCCTGCCTTTAACCTTGTGTGGTTTTTGATTTACTGTGTTCTATTGTGACTCTTTGTAGCTTTATCGTTACAAATCTGTAAAATGTATAATGAGTGTATCCCGTTGACTGACCACTGGTGGAGGCTATCTCGGGTGACCGGTCAGTATATTAACTGCTGACTGAGCCGTGGTCACAGTTCAACCGGCTTTAATAACACGATACCGCAGATTTAACGGTAGTTCCCGAAACACGCGTACCAATCTGATGCAGTACCAGATTTCTCAATAAGTGCCTGGAATATTCCGGAAAGAAAATTCGATGCGTGCGCATTTTTTCTTAACAGATGTATTCAGAGATTCACTCCGAGCATACACACACACGACCAAATGCTCAGCCATAAATAGCCACTTTGGTGAATATACGCACCTGGAAAAAATGGTTCAGTTTGATACTGCTGAATCATTGACACGGCACGGAAAAGTTGAAATGTCTAGAGGTTTCTGCTCTTCATGTTAAAAATTCAAAATGAACTTGGAAGATTTTTATATCACGCCCACGAACTATGCCTGAAAAGTTCCGTCCAACGTTAGAAGAGGAAAATAAAAATGACAAACGTCCATATAGGTTTGCCTATATTCGAGGCATGCGTTATTGAGTTCATACAATGGTATATTACAGCATTTTTTTTGGTAGTATGGCGCTGGAAATTGCAGTATCTGGCTATGACGATGGCCGACCATTTAAACACACGACCGTTACGTTTGACTGCACAACCAGAAAAGATGTCATACCGTTTTCTGTTTATCAATGTATCATCCGATAGCGCTGTAGACCGCCAATCGATTACTAAATCTCTGTGGATGGCATGTGGCTCTAGAGCATTACCCGATAGAAGAATAAGTAAAAAAATTAAGACGGATATCAAATCATAAGTAAAAAAATTGTGTAGACGGGACTACAACGACGCTCCCCTGCACACCCGTAGAACTGATCAGGTTGTCGAATTTAATGAAGATAATAAAAACAGAAAGACCTGCGCTAGTGTTTGGATGACGTTTTGACAAACTCCCGACTCCTATATGACTTGAGAATGAAGTCGATATGCAATTGCCGACGGAATATTTTTGCGACATTGTTATCCTTTTCTTTGTCAACCATTTGGACAAATCATTTGGACAAGTGGTGTACTATACCTCTGGGTCTCAATTTTCACAACATTTCAAGGTATTCATCCTTATAAGGGAATTATGGTAGCTCCATGGGGGTTCATATTCCTACATAGCAGCACAGGCTTGATGTGAGAAGTAGCCACATATGGTCTAATTTTAATGTTCGTTGAATCTCCTTTTACGTACTGTAAGTCTGCTAGGAACCTGAAAAACTTAATTACAATATCGTTTAAATTTATCGTTCATTTCGCGTATACAAAATCAATAACAAGCCGAGGCACTGCTAGCCGGCAAATACTTGCCCGAGTAGAAAGACTGATGTTTCTGTTCGAACACGAATATGTTACCGCTAAATGAATAGGTACTGCAAAATCAATTTCATAGCTATTTCTCGCTTTTTTTATTATGAGTGTGATGTACACAACACAGACGTTTGTCTAAAGCTTTCGGCGCATCTTTTTACGTGATTCATTCCTTACAATCCGTATAATGTGGGCATAAACTACAACCGGTACTCAACACTCTTAGCCGTAGCAGTTTCTCACGTCTCTACTACGCTTAACAATTTGCTACGAAGGCAAACTAAATTAACGAATGAATGAACTGCTTTCTAAATTATGTCCTCAGTGTCAGGAATAACGGAAAAAATGAATCGCTGACCATTTTCATAAAACTCGCTATTGTTTGAGCTTTTGACATTCGGCGATGGTTTCGGTATGATTAGTCAGCGTTGGTATTAGTGGGTTGTCTGGCGCTATATATATATATATATATATATATATATGTGGTGATTTTTTTATCGAACCTTCGTGCTAGATTTTACGCGTTAGCATGCAACCATATTTTACGTGTTTTCTTTAAAAAAACAATCTGCCCATTTCACAGTGACAATACAAAATTTGCCTCAACCATCCCGATGGTTATTAGTCAACCAATACCGTGGATATTGTAACGAGCAGCTTAGGTTCCGGAGACTGTAGACCTCTGTAGATCTCATCATCATCGGCTGACAGACTACCTGCGTCGTTAGTTGGTGTTAGGAGTTGAAATACTCTCCTGCTGTTCAAATTTAGGATAGTTCGGTAACACGTCGGCGGACCATGTTTTGTGCCCAAGACTGAGATCTCTCACTAATTCGACCACTTCGTCCACCGTACACCGCACCTGCTGCATCGAGTCCCGTTCTCGCAACGTCACCGTATGCGGTTCTTGCAACGAGTCGAAGTCAACTGTTATACCGAATGGAATTGCGATCTCGTCAGTACGTGCATACCTGAAAGCGATTTTTTGGTGTTTAGAATTTAGCAAGCAGTCAGTGCGGAAACCCGGAGGTAGGCTACTGCTAGAATGCATTTGGGTACCCCTCAAAGATAAACAGCTTCAAAAACAAAACAACGATAAGCGATTATATCCCGCCACATATTAGACCGTAGATGAAGTGTACACATGAGCTCGACCAATTCTATTCCGTTTTTTTCTCACCTCTTGCCTATCGAGCCACCACTGTCATCCACCTTATGCGAGATGTCGCATGAGCGCAAGCTATTCGACACGCGTGTTACGATGGGGATGAACTCAGCATTGCCAGACAATGGAAGAACGGAGCATTTCAACGGCGCTACAATCGGAGGAAGGGTTAAATAGGTCCGTTGTTCGTCGCCTTCCCGCATGCGGAAGTTATGCTCGAACAAGGCGTAAAGGACTCGGCCAACACCGAACGAAGGCTCGATCACGCCGGGCACCACCTCTTCGACGTGGACTGTTTTCTGCCCACGTTTCACCTGGACCATCTCTTTCCTCAGCTCGACCTGCTTGCCAGAGGGATAGGTCAGTTGATAAGTGCCACCGCCCTCAAAGGCCTCCTCAACGTCAACGATCTGCGCCTCCGACAACCCAGCCAGCGCGTCCATGACGTCTTTCGCCTCCTTTTTGAACTCCTTGCCGATGACGGCCTTCTGTGGGAGAATCTCGACAAAATCGACGGTTTTCGGCGTCGGCAGAAGCTTTTCCGCGATGAGGCGGACGTTCGTGGCTTTGCTGTGCTGCTGCAGGTCAAAGCATGAGCGGTCGGCGCAACCGACACATTCCACCCACCCATACGACGTCTTGATTTCGGCATCCCAGCAATCACTTGCATAGTGAGCCATTTCGTTGGCCATGTGTTGGCGGAACCGCAGCCGAGCGGGGTCGATGCCCACCTTGACAAGGAACATGTGAATACGGCCAAGGAAATAGCCGAGGGTCTCGTTAGCGATCAGCTTCTCCGCCACAGCGCTGCCTAGTCGGACAGGTCGGGCAGATTTGCCTAGAACGGAAGCACAGAGTGAATTCCGTCTTTGTCACATGTGACTCGCGCGTTTGAAAAGAGGATACGTAGTACAATAAAATGGTTAAGATGCAACGAGACGAGAAATTACCTGACTATGGCTGAACACTATATTTTTGTCTTTTAATTGGATACACTGTAATCTTGCGAAGTATTTCTAATAAAAGGCCAACCACTAGTTACACTTTGTGAAAGGAAAATATGACTGTAATGAGGCGATTGTGATAGATATAATAAGCGCCTAGATGCAAGCAAGCGGCAACTATGCTTTATTTGCATGGTGTGCACTAATTACCATCCATTTGATCACAGGCGGAGTAGAGGACGAGTTGCAGGTTTTTGACGCTCTCAAACTTTGGGTGAGTTTTATCACTCGGATCGACGAAATGCTCTATTTCGGCCATCTGGAATTCGCGGACACGAATCAGACCGGAGCGGGGTGAAATCTCGTTTCGGAAGGCTGAACCGATTTGTGCAGCAGCAAATGGCAATTTGCCCTGATTAAACTGAAGCAATCGCTTGAAGTTGACGAAGATACCTGCAAGTTATTTAACAAATCGTATTTAAGTGATGCCAAGAACAGGTGAAAGTCGCAGTAAAGTTCATGTACAGCACTGCGACTTCACAATGTTTGAGTTGAAGACAGAAAAAGCAGTCAGGCGAAAAAATTACATCATACCTCGAGTCGTAGTTTCATATAACAATCCTTTGAGAGGTACTACCAAATTGACAAGAACGTCACATGAACTACCGTATACCGCCCACGATTTAAAATAGAATTTACAATTCTATACAAATATAGTCAATACAATGGAAGCATGAGCCGGTCAAAAATTTACATAATTCTTGGCAAAATTGTCTGCATTATTCAATCCCAGATGCAAGCTTCGCAGCTGCGCGATAGCGTACTTTCAGTTTTTCATTGTTAAATTACTTCTAATCCCTCCAATATTCGAGCATGTTGTTTTTTCATTCACTTCGACAGATAACGCCTGGCTCGCCTGAATTCGTATCTAAACAAAATTAAATCATTTTAAGAAACGGCAAGCAGGCACGCGCACCTTGAGCAGTTTCAGGTCGAAGAAAACCTTTGATTAGACCAGACGGGCCAATTTGTGTGGCGAACATAAGGTTGAATTCGATAGCGTCGGTGAGCTCGTTGCCGGTGATGGGTGATTTCATTTGAAACCGACGTAGAACCGCGCTCATTTCATCCTTGCTCATTCCATCAAGCTTGACAACAATATCTTCATATTCAGCTTTCTCTTCGACGGTCGTTCCTTTGTCTGACGCCAGCTTCTCGAGGTGAGCTTTGATGAGGTGATCGAGACGGAAGCACTCGCCATTTTCCACATCCTTAACCATGAAATCGGCGAACCGATCCATATGGCCGGAAGCTTTTAGCACAGGCTCGGGTGTCAGGATGGTGCAGTCCACCTCCAGCATGCCCTCCTCAAGAACGAAATGCCGTCTCCAGGCCTGGAGCAGGTTGTTCTTTGTTGCACAGCCCATTGGTCCGAAGTCGTACTGGCCGGTGATGCCTGATTAATATCAGTGACAACGGCAAGAGAGTAACAACAAAAGGCATAGCAACAAGAGAAAAATGTCTACGTAGAATAGCAGCTCTTTTTTGCTAGTGATTAAAGCCTGCAAAATTTTTAGATATATGATGCACTTCGACATGCTTGTAATGGACTAAAAGCCCTAAGGTACGCTAAACGTCGGACGTTGAATACTGAATGACATAGATGGTGAAAAGCTTTGTTGCGGTATAACGCAGTGTTACAAAGTTAAATTCATAGGCTAATGCCACGGTGTAGCCGTTTTTCCATTGGAACAAAATCCTTCTTCCAGCGACAAAAAAGCGATATAAAACAACCTCTATGCTGGTAAAATGTGAGGGAAAAATGGTGTACGACCATTACATGATTGTGCGGACAATCGAATTAACCCATACATGTTTACCTCCATAAATAGCGAATGACTGATCGTAGAAAAAGCGCCGTTTCAGAAGGTCCTCCATACGGGCACGCTCGAACGCTAAGTCGGCAGGGCATAGTGAAAGCTCCTTGTCCTCGAGAACCTTCTTCCGGGCCTTCAACTCGACGACAGCCTTCTTAATGTCCACTTCCGGTGCGCCTGATTCTTTCAGCTTACGAACTACATCTCCCTGCAACGCCGCAAAGGGAGTTATTACTTGTTATCCGGCACACTGCGGTAACGATATGCTATGTCATGACGGCGGTGGTCGCCAAACCGCAACACTTTTTATAAATTTCTAAATATTTCTTTTATAAATTAAATTTTAAAGATTGCCATTTCATCATTTACATTCCATAATACGTGACCGCTGCTCTCATCGAGCTGAGGTGTCATTTATTCACACGTTCACACCTCATTGGACAATTTATAAATGTATTTATTGAAAACTGTACGAATACTACAATCAAAAGGATATAGTAATAAAATTGTTTATTTAACGAGATTATTGTCAGTAAAACGAGACGTTCTTCGGCTTTGGACCCATTCGCTCCATTCGCTAAGTGCGTCTTTGTCTGTTTTTGCCTAACCAGACAATCATGTTACCATTAGAGTACTTGTTTCTATATGAGACACATGCATACTATTACTATTTTTACGAGTTATTACGATCACATTGATCGTAATAAAAGTGTGGATATGTGCATTACCGACCTTCGCCAAGTCGGTACTTACCAGAATTAAGTCATGGACAAGTTAAGTCGCATAATATCGACCACTGGTACTTTCTCGTCGGCAACACAATGACAATGATCATGAACTTATCCTTTCCTCCATATTTTATAACGGGTATCCGGGCTCCGTCATTTATGATGCTGGCCACAGCCCTCACTGGGTACCATTGCAGTAGGCATTGGTACATTTATGATACATGAACAAATATCTTTATAAAAATGTCTTTTGCATAATTTCCTTACTAGCATACCCTTCTGATAATGCTAACTTCTCTTTAAAACTATACGGTTAAACATTTTCAGCAATATAGATCATGGGAAGACCTGCAAGACTGCTATCTGTCTTACTATATCACTGCCACTTATAATCAGCCATCGGTTAAATATAATCCAAGGAACTTGAAGTTTGCAAAACAAAGCACAAAGGGAACTCCTAATTTTCGTCATCTGCTGGCATTGCAAGCTTGTTACCAGGGAAGCGTGGGAAAGAGTGTCAGCTGGTCGAGTGGAGTGAGCCCATCCATTGCCGGATAACTAAGGACCAACACCGCCACTTTGGTTAAATCATATAATGGACCAGCGAGTGAAGATAATAGCTATTTACCCAAAATTCAGACAGTTCGGAATACGTTAGATCTTCCTTTGTCAATTGGCGTGTGTGTCAACTGTTTGTGTCAAGCTTTGTGTCAACTGAGCAAGGAACATTTAAATCTTTCTAGTGTGCAGACAAGTTAATGAGAAGTTAAAAACTGTTAGAAACTATTACATGAAAAAGAAAAATTATATTCGAGTTCTATTGATTTGCAAAGCTTCTGCAAAATTCCAACCTTTACTCGTACTAAAAATTTATAAAGCATTACATTTGTCTGATCCTGCCTGATGAATCGACTGTTGTCACTATACCGAATGGATCGGTCCGATTACTTAGTTTAACAAATCTATACAATAATACATGACAAACTATCACTACATGACTCCGTCATCAATGGAAGTATTCTCATACGAAGTCTATGAACAGCCCTTCATGGAGTGACAGCTGTGTTCACTTAGCTCACCTGCTCTTTAACAGAGATTCGCAGAGGCGCCAGGATCTCCTCGAGTTTTGGATCCATGGTGGCTCGAAACAGCTGCAATTTGCGTTCTCGCACCTTTTTCGAGCCCCAGTGCTCGTTAAGTCTGTGGAAAACGGCAGAAGTATGAACCTGCCGCCTCACCGACGGAATACACAGGCGGAGACCTGTGCGTATAGACCGTTCAAGAAACCCTAGACAACACAAACGACTCGTGGCGCCGGTAAGCGTGGGTAACACAGGAACGACCTGCAGCATGGCACCGGGTGGCATACTTTTCTCTACTACGGATATCACTCCGCCCGGGCGCCGCACACCGCCGTGAGATTATCAAGATCTCGAACATCTTCTTCAATGCCAATTCAACGGTAGAGAGCAAGACAAACATGTTCCTCACGGCACGCAAATCTGGCGCATCGAAAGAATGGCTCTGCAGTAATGTTATTTATATTATTATTTACTACAAAATTTTACCAAAAAGAAATATGTTTGGAGTGGAATATATTGGCAATAATGTAACTGAATGGTCCAATGACTAAACATATTGCACTCCTATAGTACATACATTTACTCGGCGGCTAAAAAGACTAGAAAGAGAACAATACGTATTGGGAAAATTCGAACAACTTTTTGGGACGGTTTTCCGGGAAGTTACGATGTACTAAATACAATCTTTGTAAATAACAAATGCCATTTGCCTGCCAAAATATTGTTTTTGGGTAACAAGGAACAGACTATCCAACCACTATAATTATAGTCGTATTGTTTTCGCTGGGAATACCGACGAGCATCATCGGTCTTTTTTACAACTGCGGATACTGTATATAATCATATGACAGCCGTGTAAAGTGAGATTTAGTCAAGATTTTTGCAGAAGTTTTACTTGCAGCTGTGCGTGATCATGATCTTACTTAACCTTCGTTCAGTAAATAGGGAAGAAATCTTTATTCAAATTCTTCACTATAAAGTTATGGTCAACGGAGTTGGTTTTGTAAAATGTGAACGAAAGATAGATTTAAGGAATCAGCGCTCTTTCTACAATTGTCGTTTCTACTTGGTGAGATTACTTACCTGGCCAGCTACTACGTCTCTGAGCAATGCGCTATATAATGTGGAAAGGCGCGAGGCATCAGCGTGCCCAACCTCGAACTGAAATCTTACGTTGATCCAACAAGAATGTCTCTTCTTTATAAACTAGATGAGTTAGAATAACGATTTTCTAGTATTTTTCAGAAATTGCTTTTTTGTTATCCGCACATCAGAGCTAACGTTATGGAAATTTCCAGATGGCTTTAAAATTGTCATTTGCTTCATGTTTTATAGTTTCGTTATCGACAACATTTCTAAGGAAATAAAGATTTTGTTGATGAACTGCTCCAACTTCCTTCTTTCATGCATGGACCCAATCAAAGCCTCGAGGTTTTAGCACTTAAATCTGGAAAGCAGTGTGATTTGAGCCATCCAAGAGAATGGAAGCAAGATATGAAGTTCTTCCCTTTAAGTACATTGTCACTCCTCTCACCACAGGAATCCTAAGAATTCATTGTCTGAACGCGTTCAAGGCATCCTAGTGTAATTATTATTTCTTAAAAATGAACCACTTCTGCTTGTTGCGAATGGCCCAAAGGTGTTGTGAAGCAGTGACGGTCCCTAGAATAAATTCGACGGTCTGACTTTCTATTAAAGCAAAAAAGGTAGGCTGTAAGAGACATGCGTATGATGGCGATGATGGTGGTAGTAGTGATCGCGATGGTGATGGTGATATATAATAATAATAATAATGAAAAAAGTAATGATCATCGCAATAATAATAACGTGTTATTTAGACATCTAAATATGCATATTTTGACTGAAAAAAGAAACATTTCGTAGAAGTACAATTTAATTTTTTAAAGAAATTCTTGAACCGGTCAATTGTCCATGCTTCCTGTTACACTACTCCTATTTGTTGCTACTAGCATGTCATTTTACCTAATAGATACGCGAATAAAGCTGTGAATTCAGGCTGTAAATTTTTACTACCACATTGACAAACCCTCCGGCTTGTTTCCCTCGAAAAATTTTGCGTAAGAATCTGAAAATTGGCGATACGAGCACAGGTGAGTTTCTTGTGTAAAGGGACTCGCATTGGCATTCGTTATGACAACGCTGTGTCCAACGAATCTGAAGGCAACTGGTAACATAAACACAGGTTCGGTGGGACAATTTTCGCGAATATTTCATTGCCGTAAACAATCTTGTACATGCTATAGACGCTCCTTCGCATCGTTATTCATACATGAGTTCTTACTTTCTGCAGAAGCGAACAGAATAAGTGTCACTCCTTTCTAACAACGCTTTTTGAACTGCAATTTGTAGCATCATATAAGAATAATGCTTCACGCTATAATCTACTAGTTAATTGGTTTGTAAATAGAAGTGTTGCAAATATCTGTCAGTCTTTATAGAGGTGACTTGTGTGCCGTGTGTTTTATTTCTGTTTTTCGCTGTACTCTCATGTTTCCGATTGATGGTCGTCTCGACGAAACAGGTATTTGATTTCGTATAACTCAGCCGCCTACAGTGTGCACTGTAAAACTGTCTTAACCAGAAATAAGATATGCAATGGAAAAATGACTGTCTAGAAGGCCAGGCAACGTTGTAAACATCTAAATAGTTATCGCCTCGGCAGAAAACCTATACTATCAGCGAATTTCAAAGCGATGCATTTGTCTTCGCTAACTTATCATTTCGCGTCGTCCATTGCAATCAGATACTTTTAAAAAACGCATAAAATATTCGTCTGGTGCTTACATATTTGTTCCATGAGAACACAAATCGGGAGTTCCACTATACACCAGGACGTCTGAGCGCGCAGGGAGGAAAAGGTTCAGTGGATCACCGGTGTCACTGATTAAATTTAGGCTCTTTATTATGTACTATCGCAACGCCAGCATCAGTATTTTTTGCAGTCCAGCTGCAGGTGATGAGACGTCCGTAGGTATCATATGAGTTTTTCTGTTTCCCTTAAGCCTTCATAATCGTTCACATAATCTGCAGTACCCTCATACATTATTCCTCGAAAAGATGCGACGCTGATCAGCAACGTGCTTTACGTACAAAACAACGTACTCACCAATAGGTTCATTATACTCAAATACCTGTACATACTCATCAGTTGTAGTCTATTTTCTGCAAAAAAAAGGACATTCAAAAAGAGGTTCAAACATGATTTATTTGCTCGTCTATGTACTTGTATGTACTGTTCCGGCTGCTTTATGTTTGCAGTTGTTACTGTTGGCTTACTGTACCATAATCGTTCTCTGTTCTTACAACGGTGGCCACGGTGCAGTCTATAACCCACTTAATAACCGACACAACTGTCCTGACCTTGCTGAGATCATCGACGGAGTCTGTTCGATCTCCGCCAGACCACTAGAACAAATATTCATTTTTATTCCAAACATTTTTTTCCAACCGGATGAATTGCCGAGATTACCATGGCATTTCGGCATTTTTATCGATGAGCTCAGCTTGGCATACAGGCCCTTTTTGCCGCCCGCTGAGCACGATGGCCATCAGAGGACGTCTGGTTGGTTAGTTTTCTAATTTTTTAATGTAGCATTCCTAATTTGTTTTCCTACTTCTTTAGAATAAAGTCGGATACGAGATCGAGGAACTCGGTGGGTTTATCGGCGTGGACCCAATGCGAAGCGTTATCAATTGTCTCAATCTGGGCCCGTGGGAAGATCTGTTTGATGAGCGCGAAATCGTTCCTCTTTATATAACCTGATTGGCCTGCGGACAATATGAGTTGAACCTTAGTGTATGAGTTAATTAGCATTACAGTGATCTCTCTGGCTCCTGTCATAGCTAAATTGCGCAATTATATGGGTAACCCTAGGTAATAATACCTAACACATTATGGTAGCCAAACGGGGAGTCAAGCCCGTAATTCCTGTCCAGTTTGAGATAAGACTATACACAGCAAGAATTTTTCTTTTTTAATTCTCTCTATCGTAATAAGGAATATTACCGAGTTATAGACTGAGCTATTGGATGCATAAGGCACCGTGAAAAGAATTGTGTCGGGAGCACCCGGTAAAGCTACAACATGTCCATCGAGAGTCTGATTCCGACATTCCGACTGAGCCGCACCTATGTGATGTTCCACCGGATAACCCCACAAACCGTGTCTATTTACATTGTATATGGCATATGTTAGAGGCGCATGTGCCGATATGATTTAGCAAATGGGGCAAAACAGAACGTCTAGCGCAATCCAAGGCTATCGTCAATTCACGCATAAATTTTTTGGTTAATAACAAATGCGAATAAGGAAAAATGAAAACTAATGAGGGAAAATATCTTTTGGTTATTATCTTAGTTATTTTTTGGTTTCATTCACGTTAGTCAAATAGGATTCTAGTCACGCACCGCCACGCACGAAAAGTACATCGCCATCAAAGACTCCTTCCAACGGAGGCATTCTGAGAAGCTTGTCTAGATTGTCTCGGATCGCTGTTAGATTGATTTGGTACTCGAAGTGATCACGACCCCGTCTTAAGTTCGTAAGAAGGAACTGCCGTAGGCCGTAATTCTGCAACAGCAACAATGTTGTCAGCAATAGCCTGTATGGAGTTCATGTTAGTCGCAGTTACAATAAAATATTAGCACCACGAAATACATTTAGTCAGCATGGGCACTCCAATAGTATTGCACTGATAAGTCCGTGTGTGAAGTGCTTTGGCCAGCTGTTGTGACTGTCAGAACGGTCAACACGAACGTGTTTCAGCAGAATTCGTCCGAGACATCAGTCATCCTCCATTTACCTTTATAGTGAGCTCCATAAAAGCGTCTGCACTCCTTCGAGCCTGGGCGATGTTCATGTCAGGCGTTAGGTGCCCTAGCGACTCCTGCATCGCTAACAACGCTACCTTTACAGACAATGGGAAATGAAGCAACGACAACTTCATCAATTATTTCGTCGCAAGTTTTTACTCGCTTTTTATAAGAATATAGGCGGAGCATGGTTAAAGACGTTTGATTTGTAGAACGAAGCAAAACTTGGAAAACCACATGGAAATGATATTCCTTTAGAAGAAAACACTGATTATCGAAGCATCAAGAGCCTACTGACAAGGGACTCGTTGCAACACCAGTCACGTACCTTGTGATACGGACTATAAGATATCAACATGACTGTATCCTTGAATCGACTATGAAAAACCCTCGAGAGAAATAAATTGGTAGCTAGTTTCATCCGAGAGAGTCGGCTTGCTCTATGAGACTACCGATCTGCGTGAAACTTGCACAAAATCAATTGATAAGACGATTGAAAACTTTTCTTTCCGTTTTCCTACCTTTGCTTCGCCGTTGATGGTGTTGGGGAGGATGTTCGGCGAGATGTCCACGACAACCAGCTTTTCTACGAGTTTCGGCTGGAGACGTCGACAGGTTTTTATGTAAATTCGATTAGCAATACAACATACAGTTAAGAATTTACATCTCGTATCGCGTATCATTATCTCGTTTAGAAATATCGCTGATTTTGAGTTTTAATAACGTTCACACATTCTTTGAACGTTTCAGAATAGGGATGACAGAATAGTGGCATTGCGTACTGTGTCGTCGAATGATGTACTGGTACATCAAGTGCCCGGAGACCAGAACATCTGACGATTAGGCAATCTTAACCAGCAGTATGCTATCGTCTTTACCATAAATACTTGTTGCCATCATCATTTACCCTGAAGCTACCGGTTTCCTTTGGGACCTGTATTCGCCGCTAGTGTCAAATTTGCTCTGTGCACAAGTCCAAAAAACATAATTACCTTTGACAATGCTAAAGTCATTACAGCCCGTCCGCCGAGGGAATGGCCAAGATATATACATCTGAAAATACCGAAATAGACCGCACCTTCATTTTCATCAAAGTGTTTTTATATGAATCGTGCTAATGTTATTGTGAACGTTACTGTTACTGTTTAAACTAAGTCATCACTAAGTCACCAAGTCGAACTAGGTCACTAAGGTTAATCGGACGTTCAAGCACAATTTCTGGAAGTGGGCGGTACTCATTTACTGGAATTTTTGTCACTCGTTCGACAAGAAACAGCATTAAGACACAGGTACTGATATGCGATCGCCATATCCTTTTCCTTCCTTCTCACTTTTTTTACCTACAAATCGTGGGCAGTCTTTTTGCCTTCTAGCGATTGCCTCTGTGCTAATACTTCATCGATGGTCCCACAAGAGTGGAAAATTATTTGTAGCCCGGAAGGGCTACCATATTGATGGAGCATCAGTTAATACCAGATTTTTTTTTTTATTAGTAAAACTCCACGTCGATGGAAATCGACTATTAAACTTATCTGCTCTTGAAAAACGGTAGGATGTTTTTTTCTCGCGTACCACATCTGGTGATACTTCGAGTGAGAACGTGAAGGTTACAGAGCGTGTAAAAAATACCGAACCAAAAACATTCTCAGCAGTCGTTTGACGACTACTGCATATACAACAACATGTTTTAAAATAGTAACATGCCTAGTAGTAACGGCCTTGCGGGCGTTGCCCCATGTGGTGTTTCAGTATCCTTAAAATACCCTATTGATTACCAACGGTGAGAGAAATATAAGACGCTGAATAGGTACTCCGTAAGCCGTAGGAATCGTACACACCTGGGTAAGGTATTTTCCTTCGCGAAGCGCACAAGGTCAGCGGCCATATCACAAACGGACATCTTCGCGCAGTGCGGAGAATCTCCATGGTTGCGCGCATCAACGCAGAATACCTAAATTGAAAAAGTTAGTCGCAAATAATAGCAATGAAATACAACTATGTTAGTTGACTTATTTGTCCGATTGTTTCTCCCTAAACAGGCTCATATCAGGATTTTCTCATCAGTTACGTTCACACAGATCCAAATTTTCTTGTTTATACTTAATCGGTATTGGTCCCAGTCTATTGCTCTGCATTGTCGCTCCATACAATCCAAATAGATTTGCTGGACCCGTCTCGTACCTGACTATGACACCAGCGGTAGCAGTGCAATTCCTTTCCCCATTCATGAACAATTTCCTTGAACAAATTAAAATAATACGCTTTCAAAAAGTTATTCCATAAATAAATGCTCATGCCTTTGACCAACCTTTGTTCCAGTCTTTTGAGTAAAACGCTTGCTTAGAGATTTCCAATTTCCTTTTGATCCAAAAAGTCCATGATTGATGACTAACGGCGGAAGACGGCATTCTACTTTTGTGTCTTCGAACGACGAGTATGCCAAAGAAACAGGCTTACACCTGATCAGTGACAAAAACAAACAGAAAATTAACCGAAGCCGATAAAACCATTTTGTGAATTCCACATAGACTCGGAATACATGCAAGATGATGCTTTTGGGGTTCAGGCGTACTTATTTTTCAGTCACCTTTCTTATATTTGCCATTTACAGCTCGTTTGTGGAGCACAATAATGACAAAGACAAAGAGATATCATGACAAAGAGGCCAGCACCCAGATAGACGATTCCTACGATTTGTCATAGATTAACTTCTATATACAATAAAAGAAAAATCTTAAAATAGAAGATTTATCTTTCTTACGGGGCTGCGTTAATTGGTTTTTTCCTTTACCGACCCACAAGCCAGTAAATTTCGGGTATGTGAAACGTAACCGTTCCGATAGAAACGGTTCTGTTCTCGCTGGATAATTCCATATTGTGCTACGGATGGAAGCATAAAGGTAACATTGGTCCAATGGGACACGCCTCATCCAAGCTTTAAAAGTGCCTCGACAAACTAACAATTGTTTTTGATAACAGTATTTGCCCGAAGCTAAAGTTGTTAGGAAACACTGCAAAACAGCGACGGGAAATAGAACGCTGGCCAACTCTATCTCTAAATTGTCAGTGGCTGTTTTTGATTTCTGTGACAAAGATACACATCGTGTTTTATTAACGTAATAAATATTTCAATCAGAGCTTCGAGATATTTTAAAAGACGACTAAGTACGGTACACGCAAATTGTAATCGAAATTTAAAGGTCCCCTTAACGTTTGGTATACGCGTTGATCGAGCCAAATAGCGGTGCAAGCAATGTAAAACCTAACAATTTTGCGCTATTGCGACATTGTGGTTCAATGATCTATACTTGTTCTATTCATTTTTGCATGAGTTATTCTAAACCCCTCTACTGCTATATAAGTGAAGACGACACAGAAGAAGACAAAATGCACGGAAGCCTCAGTACATCTGATCATCTAGATGAACTCTGAACGTGTACATTCTTTGCTGGGACATCACACTTGCATACAACATCCACCGCTAAGCAGCCCAACCTGTACTACCATACAGGAGCAAATTAACGCAAGAGTATCTTTTGGCTTTGCATAAAGACTTTCTTCTTCAGACACATTCAGAAGGGAAACAATCGCAGCCACGACGTGATGATGACAATATGGCTGTTTCGGCGGGGTGAAAATAAACCGTCCATAAAGAATAAGCGTTATAAGTGAGGAGCACTAAACCAGACAGGTACGCGATATTATGGCTATATTTCTCAAAAAATCCACCCGGATCCGCAGTTAGTTGTGTGAACCCGCATAGTTCACTGACAATAATTGCAACGAAATATTTGTAAATATTCTGATTTCCACCAGTACACCGCGCTGGCCTAGGTGTGGTGGAAGGTCAACAACGGCGCAACTCAACCCAAAGCTTACCCCGAAAGTGGATCGTTTTGCACTTCTGTACAGCGATTTCGGCTACCCAGAGCGAACGGCCTTCGATCTCGGAGTCCCAGCCGGGGACTAACGGCTGCCACCCGTACTCTTTGAAGAATTTGAACCATATCCAAACAGTCACTATGGCCACTCAAAACGCTTCTCGGAACTCCAGCACGAAAATCGTTCTTTTCACATACGGCCGCTAGACAGAGAGATCGTTCCCCTCGGCGTACACCAACAGCAATCGCTTCTAAATCAGCACACCCGTGACAGCCAACCACTAAGCAAACCGGACTCGCGAAATCACTACCGCTGTTCACCTTCCCCGATCAGCTGGCCAAGATCATGGGGAGAGGGCCTGCCGGAGGCGGGGAAGCGCGCTTGATTCAAAACTATCCGCGACAACAAGGTTGTTTTGCCCCCCCCCCCTTCCGCGATCACCAGCAGACACACGCAAAAGCCACTAATGCCATAGCGATTGACCGCAAACATTGCTTTGTTTCCATTTTCAGCCACTGCTCGCACTCCGTAATTCGATAATGCCTAAATCAACGAATAAATTACCTGTCAGTGTCAGTAAGAGCCAAGCGCCCCTCTGGCTCTCAGTGTCATCTTTGGCGACGGATGTGTGATTTTTCACGATGAGTTACGTCGCGAGAGAGTGACTAACACTTGCAGTGCCTAGGGGGGGCGCATCGATCGAAGTAAACACAATCGTTGCAGACAATGCTGAGATCACCTATTCTTCGTCTGGAGAGGAAGGGACAACAGTGGTGGTCGACTGTCTAATGTACCCGCTCTCATTTTGTATGCGACGATCCGGGCGGGCTGGATTGCCAGAACGGAGTGCGGTCAGTGGCCGACGGACTGGAGTAACCCAAGCTCAGTGCGTTACGTCAACGGTCAGCTGGACCGAAGCTCGCTAGCGGAATAGCGAACCGCAGGCCGACTTAGGCCGTGTAAGGGGCAGACTTCCTGTCGTCAACTATCCAGGCAACTGTGGCGGGGACCTGTAGATTTGTTGCTGGCCATGTGTTGCTAACCGTCAGTCTAATGAGTGGCCGGCGCAAATTGTTCCCTGCCCGGTCGTAGTTAGGTAAGAAAGTATCAACTTTCCATCAACTGTTGCTGCTATCACGGAGTACGGCCGCACTGACACGCTCGACTAGGCCGTACACGCACAGTGAGCGTGGAGTAGTGTAGTGAACTCTAGTTGTTAGTGGAGTAAATACACAGTGTCGAATCGTTATGATGATTTTCAAACGGCCATTATACACGATTCCATAGAAGATAGCAGCTTGAAGGGAAAGTGGCACAACTGATATCGACAGGGAGAGTGGTGATGCCCCGATTCCCCGATCTCTTCTTCTGGGGCGTCATACACCCCGAACGGAGACTGTTGTAACTCATTTTTGTTTGGGTCTGTTCGAGATCTATTGATAAGGGTACGTGTGTTAATGTATGCGTGGGCGGATGTAAAAATGCAGCTAAATGTCTACTCGGTGAATGTGGCGATTTATCCGTAACCCACCGGGAGTTCTTGATCAGTGGTTCTTCTGTGCGTCTGATTGGTGTACCTTTGAGTCTTGCTGGCATTTGGAATGCGCAAAGAAATAGAAACTCGGTAGAATGCTACACATTCTGTAAACCTCGGTATCTGCTGCTCGAGACAGGATGCTCGAGTTGCTTACATAGACATGGAGACAAGATGCGTGGTGGTTTTCTTGACTGGCGGGAGTTCTGTGACATGTTTTGGCCAATTAGAGCAGTTGATGTACACCACTACCGCTTGCGTGTTTCCATTAAGCCAGTCTGTGTGATTGTTTACCGCGTCGGCTCGAACGCCGGCGGGAACTGGCTGTCAGTTAGTTGGTGTCTATGTGACAATGTAACCCCGTCGTAACGAAAACTGTCCCGTTCAGTGGTCGAACGGGTAGCCAATCGTACATTTGTTGCACAATCTCGCCGCGACAAACAGGAGCGGCGGCATCGACGAAATGCACATGTAGTTGGATAAGTTGCCGGTCCGTGCAGAGGCGTTCAATAAAGGGTGTCTTGTTTCAGGCCGCATGACACATGGTTTTGCAGTGTGAAGAGAAATTCCATTTGAGCACGGTGCGAGACGTCAGAGCTCGATGTTCATATGGGGACATATAAGAAGGAAATGTGCTTGTTATAACTGACGTCAGCCCAGGACGGCGGGAATATAAGGCGGCATCTAGTCCTTAACATACGGAATTTAGTGTCTCCAACGTATGTGTATGTGTGTTTTACTACTCTGCCGCTGTAAAGTTAGCGCTTGGTGGCCGTGTTATATTCGTCGAGGCTCTATTCTTCGCGCTTCTTAAAATTCCATACAATTCATTTAATAATAGCAATTCGAAAAAATTGGACGAAGCGACTTGCAAAAAACAGGGACCATTAACTCTAACTAGCACTCCTGTATGTATATTTCGTTGAAGAAACAAGAGATACGGGGGTAACTTAATAGTTACCGAGAATTTAAAAACCAATTATAATCAGTTATTATCACAGCTACATTGAACCTGTCTGACACACTAACGAAGCTGTGTATCGTTCAAAGCATTGACATTATGGTTAGTATTTGTTGCACTATGCGGCTACGCGCTGTAGACAGTCGAATAGCTAAACGTTGCAGCACCAGGTTTTTCTAATTGCGAAATCATCGCCGCCATGGCTCACAAGTAAAACTGCTCCACATCAAGATTAAGAGGGCCATCACTGTGCTTATGATCGCACTTTACTAAGTGGTATCGAAAACGTTGCCAGAATTTTCAGGCCATACTGTGTTCTCAGGCAGAGATCATCACCTTGCAAACAATCACTGTAGCAATACCACCTTGCAGTATTTCCCATACTGTGTGTGTTTGTGTAATACAATTTCCTGAGCGAGAACCCTCTCTCTTTACTTGAAATCTTTAGACCGATTTTTTACCGAGTTTATGCTAGCGATAAGCTTCTATGGATAAAGAAATTTTTCTCCTTCTTTTATGTTTCTCATTTAATACTTTTAAATGGGGCTGCTCTACGGGTGCACTTAGGATTACGTGTCACGGTCGATGTCATGACCTTGCCATATTTCCTTTTTTATTCATATGTGTATTGACGCCTGTACAAAACTAGACCAAATTCTGTCCCTGCGACGTGTACAACCGGCCAATACGTCGCACTGGGTTCCGTATGATGGCTACTTCGTAACACAACATTACGAAACTATATCTTGTTTAGAAAGCCCATTGGTAGACAACGGAGGCAGAAAATACCCCGAAAAGTCTATATATACACGTAGACTGTTGTTTTTTAACATGGTAACACCAAGTCAACGTCAAATAGAAGTGCACCTCACGTATTTGCTACTTGGGTATATCATAAAAAATAGAAACGTTACAATAAATAAGTACGCAGTAAGTCACGGCAGATACTTCTGCGACGGTTGTCTTAAATGATAACCTTAGCCATAATCTTTTTAATCAAATGTGTAACGTTAATTTATATCCATTTGGCTAATTCAGGAATCTATAGAGAGCAGAAGAGCTTATGAATTTACATACGTCCTACGCAGGTTTGTGGTTATATTCGAGCCGAAAGCGTGTTTGCACTGTAGCGACTCAAACAACGAAAGGGCGCGCCATCACGCGTGACGTGTTGTATATTTTTTGAATGAACTATATTATTAGCTATCTATAATAATAATAGTAAAATAATGATTTAGGAGAATTGCATTTCCTGCACACGCAAAAGTACAAGCTTTAGCAGTGCAAGTGCCGTAAAACGCAGCGTAGATTTTAATGCCCAAATGTTATGTGCGTGAACACCACGTGGTTCAATACATTAGAAGCAACATCATTTGGATGCGGGCGTTGAAATGTCCTACACAAAGATGGCGGAATGAGCTGTCCAAACGCAGGCTAAAAGATAATGGAGATTTGGATATAAGAGTATTCATATACTTATACATAAGAGTGAATGTATTTCCGGCTGTGTCATTACACGCCAATTAGATGAAAGGACCGCCACAAAAAGCGAGATAGCATTCGATCTTCGGCTGGCACTACCATCAATTTTCCTTGACTCGAACGATAGTGTTTGCGGGTTGTTGTCGTTAAGCGCTGCGCACTAACAAAGACATCGTCGTATCGTTTCCTAAAAGATAGGGCCGATACATTGTCGGCCCGAGATTAACGCTTTAAATCTGCCCGTGGTGACACTCATTTGCGGTGCCAGATGGATACGACAATTAATGATTTTGGATTCAGAATATTGCGCCTTATTTACGTCAGTCCTACGTCAGCGTATTGGGTATCGAGAAGGCTCTGACTAGAATAAAGCCAGTGTCTCACAATGTAATATGATTGCAGTGTCTTTGTCAATTTGGTGAAATAGGTTTATGTTTGAAGATGTAAGGAAGTGAGATGTTGAGGGAGGAGGGGTGTTCTTGTGCCTGCTTCTCAATTTAAAACTGGCAGGCACGCTCCATCTCACATATATGTCAATACATCTTGCTGTGTCTAACTTGTGTACGCCATGCAAAATGGGCTTGTTGTCAGAGATTCGGCGGTTCGATCCGCACTAAATGGTGCTCCCTCTGCTTTACCGCTGGATAATATCAATGCTGGTTAATCTAGAATCCCTGGAAATTTAGAATTACTGAAAAGACTTATGATCATAATACTAGTAAAAAAGATTTAACCTTTAAGAAGCATTTGGTTGCATGTCTTATGTAGGAGCTGCTATATAATCTTACTATTAGAATATAGTGTATGTATTATTCTACTCATATTTCGTGTGTCTAATCAAATTTATTCTGTCAAATGTTCTTCGTTCTTGCATCGCCTCAACAGCTGTGAGGTGACTTTGCTTGCTTTGACCGTGATTGACGCCATTTTAACTGCCAGCGAGACAGAGGAACTAGAGGAAAGGACGTAGCGACCGACTCTGGACATCAGCCAGCCATAGGAGATTTCAACTCACCTGTAGGAAGTTGCTTGATTAGGAGAAGCAGGGGAGGCGTCCCTGTGGCCAACGAGCTAGCGACGATTACAGAGAAGCTATGGCGGATAAACAGCAACCTGCTTCTCCGGCAAGGAAGGTCGTTCCTCCTGCGAGTAAGGCTATTTCTCCGGCGGGTAAGATTTGCCCTATAACGAAAAACCAGAAATCAACCTCCGATGTACTATCGGAGCTTGAGCCTGAGGCTAGGCTTGCAGAAATTGTTGCAGAGCTAGCGAAAACGCACGCGGAATACGAAGATAAACTTCAGGTAGGTGTCTTTTTCTATAATAGCTTGCCACGGCAATTCTCGCAGTAAGCGAGATTGCCGCTTACCGATTCTGCATATCAACTTGCATTGAGCTATCGAAACAACCTTGTCTTGGAGGATTTGTGCTTGGGATCTAACGCGGATTCATGTATCCTCTGAACGAAACGCACGCTGAGACACTCGTGTGGTATAAGCATGACTTAACTTATCGAATATATATATGCTCTGCCAACGTCTTCTAGAGGACGTAGGATTCTACTGAGGAGTTTGCCCATGACAGAATATCGTCACACTGTAACATCTTTGTTGCAAATGTTGATTTGGATGGTGTGTGAATTACGAATAGAAATACGCGGGAATCTTTGAATTGATGCTCATTTGTGACATCATCCACTCAAATCCGTGTCGGCAGTGATTCACTCATCGTTAACTTCAAACGGACATGCCCACACATAATTCAACTGGCTTGTTTATGAATGTCTTGGAGAAATAGCTAGGCGTGTGTATAGCTACGACTGGCGACACTAAAGGGTGGCTATGCTATAAATCAGAGAGAAAGAAAAATCGAGAGAAAGAGATAGGATGATAAACAGAACGAAAACCTGTTGCCTTAAGCGCAGCAGGTACACAGCCTGGAATACCTAAGGAGTGTTTACTATAATAGCTCTGTGAAAATTTCCATCTATCCCTTTCAGATTGAATGGCATTCTGCCGTAGATCTCATCGGCATCGGTAGTAGACACATCCAACTGCTGACATCGATTTTTCCTCTTAGATATTTTCACACACACACTCAACAGTTGTAAAACATTTATATGTCACTCAGTGAATGCGGCTCTTCGACTTAGTCTTTGCTTGGCTTTATCAAGTTTGTCTGTGCAATATAAATCGAGCCGAAATTCTCGTATGGCAAATGCAATGTTTGAAGTCCCGATTGGTCACAGCAGAAGCTCTACGTAACGTAAGGTTGTGATTTGTTCTGCTCGTATTAACCAAATACAAGAGCCAGAGGTCTATTGCGACGTTATTGCGTTGCGATGTTATTACCTGCAGGTTGACTTAGAGATGACCCAGTCAAACCAGGTACAAACGACACTGTTGCGAGAGATATGACTAGATACTACGTGCTAGTACAAGCAGCGATAAAGGAGCGAGCTTGCATAATATACGTGAATTATGATAATCCCTTCGTTCTACACAAACGTGTATCTGTTGTGTATACGTATTATAGCTGAAACTGGCATCTTTCATTATCGCCATTGCTTTAAACAAAGAATTTTTGAGGAGACCCGGACGAACCGTACGGCAGAAATAAAAACACTTTGGAATAATATAAGAAAGCACGTTAGATCTGTTTTTATATGGGTACATTTAGTGCCGACCGTCTTTGTGAAGGTTTCACAGTTGATTCGCGTTTTTTACCTTTGAACGCGCTAGTTTGTAGATAACGGCGATCGTTAATGTGTTAGGTCATCCTGGTACTGGTTTCGGTTATTGTGGCCGAAGCATGGATGTTCTATATTTCTGATTACATTCCTCCTTTATCATAAACAAAAAAGTAAAAAAGGCTAACCTTTGACTTTGCATCAAATTTAAGGAACGTGACCTAGAACACGTACATTAACTCATTCAGTTTGCGAAAGTCTGGTGAAAATGTAGTTTCCACTGACGTCCGTGTCCACTAGTACGGACTCATAGGTGAGCCTTGCTATTATTCACAGCCAACAGCAAGAAAAAAGTAAAAAATGCTTCAACGATGCTTCTTTCAGATCTGGGAGTGCTGGACACACCATGTGGCCGTTATCTTTTTTGGAGGCCTCTACCCTATGGAGCAGTCTTTCGAATTATTTAGTCAGCAGCCGACAGGATAGAAGGGTTCTTAGTTCATCTACGAGACGTTTATCTTTATTGGATTCATGTTGACACAACCGTAGATTGCATGTCAATTTTAATGTCAATAACGAATAGCGATATATTCCTTTGACGTCAATACAAAGCGCTGGAGCAAGCATACGCGCATGCCTTTGTTAGGTGGACAAACCATACATATATATATATATATATATATATATTCGCCGAACGTTTCATTCATGGTATCCATTCATGTTGCTATACATGGGCGCTTTTGGTTTTAGTATACACTACCTAACTACCACCAGAATAATCATTTGTTCACGTCCTCCATAATTTTTTTTATTGGCTTGCATTCCATAGACTGCAGAACAGATCCTCGGACATCTATGATATGGTACTCCGTGAGTAAAGCATGGCTCAGTCCGCAATGCACCAATGCTCTAAAAATTATTGCAATACTTTGATGACGCTAATTATTAGAACGTCACTACAGGCGATACCGTGTGTAACACCCAACAAACATCCAAACAATACAGTTCCCATCAATGATACGAGGAATAGCGTGTTACAACCACATGGTATTATTGCATTCATGTCTAGGAGTACTACTTGAAATGCCCGTGGATTTTGTTCATTTGAACGCATGGGAATAGCTTCAGGCAAGCATTTGAATATTCTCATCTTTCGTGATGTATGGTGTGCTGTTTATTAATGATACGTATGTTGTCCGCAGTACTTGACAGAACGTTTTTGTTGTATTGTTCATGCGCTTCATTAGATATCCATGTTGATGTCGAAGCTTCAAAAGCGGCTGTAAGGGGGTTTAGTAAGTTCTGCAGGTTTTGACATCCATGCTTCCATGTTGTGGAGACGTTTCATGATTTATCTGGGCGCACTTCGCTGTCAGTGTTTTAAGCTCTGCTTAGTGTGTATCTTGGTAATCTCCGTAGGCGGATTTCGATGTCGATATTTCGAGATACACTGTGACGAATAGTCTGCTAAGTTCTACGTACAAATCTTTATATCCGTGTCTGTGCCAACTCAATTTAGGAAATCCCGAAGTAGACTAGCGCCTAGCGCAGAAGGATCTCTATTAAGTATACAGTACACGTATATTTCTCTCTTCATGCTGCTAGACTCTTTGCTGGCGATTAATGGTTGGTTGCATTGCTGGCTTGGGTGGCAGCTTGAAACGCTGAGCAAGCTCCTCTTATGCTCTGATGTTGATTGACTATGTGCACTAGGTAGCCTTTCAGAGGTGTCGGATTATGAAAGATTTTCCATAAACGCGTCTACAGCCAAAAAAAATTTTTTGCGTTTGTGCAGTACGATTCCTAATGTTTTCGTTTCAGCCGGCGTTCGTAGCATATTCGGCGCACTCGAAAGCGCTACAAATGAGTGAAGAGTTTTGTGAAAAGCAGGTGAAGCATCTTCTACACAATCTAGCACCGTTAAAGAAGCAACTTAAATCGTACGTATGAGGCTTCCATAAATGTACCGCTTCAGCTCGCTATAACGGCATCCCCAGAATAGAGACCGTATTCCATAGAGACCGTGTCTTCAATTTATCTGTAAAAGTGATCCTAATTGTGGTACGGCTTAGAGTTGCATGAATCTCCTCGTCACAACACATACGTTCTGGGGGTGGTAACTCTTATGTCATTCAAATGACTGGTTTATTTATTGTCCTGTTGTGTGGTGTATTGATTGTCCATTTCGATCGCAGATTAAAGAATCTACCGGCATCCGTTGCGCATAAACGTGTAGAGGTAGAATCATCGATGCAGGAGCTCGAGGTGGCGATTCGAAATGTTCGTCGAAATCTACCAGCTCAGAGTGGTTTTTACCTGTATCTCGTTCTCGGCAGTATGAACGTTAATATGCGATCGAACCGGCTAAAACTCAACTACAAGATAGAATACGAAACGTAAGTAGTGGATTGCCAACAGGGTGACAGCTGGGACTAGATCTGCTGTTAGAAAACTTTACCGGTTTTAGGTTAAGCTTTATTCTCGAACCAGGTCGAACACAAAGCAAGAAGTATGGCAAGTCGTTAGGTCCTCAGCCAGAATTTGAGCTGGAAGGATGCAGCAGCCTGACACCGGCCTAATTAATTCCAGATGACAGCCGCGGTTTTGTAGCTTACGAAAATCATGAAATCTAGCTCGCTCGGCATACGGGGTAATGTGAGGCATACGAACATTGGTGAACGGACGTGACTGTCACTGGCATCTCTCTGATGATTTAAGAACTTTTCTGCTATCGACAATCGTCTACATGAGTTAAAATTACGATCTTGTGCATTTCAACTCGCTTGCAGCTTCAAATTGTTCGTGACGTGGGCCTTGCTCATTCTGTCGCTGCTTTGTTTGTATGTGGGAGGTGGATCTGTATGGGATTCTATTCTTCTCTTCGCGCTTGTCTGGTTCTACTGCACGCTCACTATCCGAGAAAGCATACTCAAGGTTAACGGCAGCAAGTAGGTGATTCAATCAATGGTTGGACCCTTGTATTTAATCTAAGTAATTTTTACCGTAGGTACTCACAGTTCTATTAGATAATTGACCCTCATTCGTCTGTTGTAGAGATGACCGTCTCTGCATATTGGATATACCTAATGTATAACATAGCTCTCTTCAAGGTTCAAGTTAAGGCCTTATTCGTACATCAATATGAATGTTCTCTCCAGCCACAGATGAATAACACTCGGTTTTAATAAATATGTTAATATTTGGATCCGGAGATATCGATAATGAAAGATTCAAAATTCGGTTCATGTAATGTTGCTAAAGGATGTATTCTGCTGTATACATAATAGCGGTATACCTATTGTAGTAATTAAACGTGATATTAAAATGTTTTCAATATGTGAATATGCTTTTCCTAAATTTAATTAATTCATTTTTATTTTATACGCCCGTCTTTTAATTGCCAGTTGCAGATGTGTCAAATTGATTTTGTTGTAAATGTCATTTATTTATTTTGTCGGTGATGGTAGGCTAGCCGTGAACAGCCTAGGCCATTTCAGTAGGCTTCTATGTCAGCTCAATGTTGCATTACGAAAAAAGGTTCGACGGTACAGCCATTTGAATTAGTCTTTAAGCGCGCTACAGGTAACACTGTGCTAATACAGTGGGTTATTTATTTGCTTTAATATGCGTGTCTCTTGCTGGACGAAAAACAACTCAAAGGCTCAGTTACTTATAGTCATGCCAAATGGGCATCAATCACCAGACTATATTCAGATACACTATACGACAAGTTAAATGTAGCACAGAAAACTAATTACACATGTTTACGCCCTATCCACTCTCCTGTTTCCCCTTCATCTCGTTTAGCATCAACGGCTGGTGGCGTCTCTACCATTTTATTGCAACGGGTCTTTCGGGCATCATCGTGCTGTGGGCGGACAAGGAGCTCTTTCAGCGGCACTTCCGGTGGTGGTTCCTTGTGTACACATGTATGATGCTACTTGCGCATCAAATGCAGTATCGTTACCAAGCAGGCACCCTCTATCGTCTTCAGGTAAATGAATGTACGAGCGCACGCACCAAAACAAACGTCTCGACGGGATCAAAAAAATGCATTTATACGCGTTGTATTTCGCCGATCGCTTTCATGTTGATTCCATGACATGCTTCGTAGATTGGAGGTAGATGGAAAACATCGCAGTTTCTCAATGTCCGAATCTCTTCTGAATGCCTTCAATGCGCTCGTTCATTGGAGCTGCGCGGGGTAGACGAAAGCAATATCTTTTTGAAGCTGTTCGATGATTGTCAAAATGTTTTTTCTAGAGAGTGCTGCATCCAACGCCAGTTATTTTTGTAGCGCTTTGTGAGTCTTATTTTTCTGACGATGTTTGTTTTGTGCAGGCCCTGGGTGACCGAGGTAATCCGATGGAGGTGTCTGTGGAGGGGATTCGAGCCTCTTTGGCTACCCCGATGCTGCGAGATTTTGCGCTATTGATGCCTTTCCTATATGCTGTATACGTAAGTACTGCCAATACCTTCTGACCTTTCTTGCGCGGCATAATCAAAAAACGGAAGTAACGCTAAAGCTTTGTCGCAGTAGATCTGCCGTATAGGATGCACGAGCGTCATTCAGGCAAGCTTAATAGTTTAAATCGACAGGCCCATGTTTTTTACCACAATAATCAAAAGCGTGGAACAGAAAATCAGAACAAGAAAAGCCTCATCGGTTCATGTTTTCTGCTTGTTTATGAATATTCACCTCTGCTGGCTTTTTTGTTTTTTGGTGTTGTATCTGCCCTTTGTTTTTACGCCATTCTAGTTCACGCAGTTCTACATGGTCTATTTGCTAGTGGACCTGATCCATATGCACCCGGATACGTATTCCTGGCATGCGGCAGCCGCGGCCGCTCTCTTCGGCATTATGTTCCTTGGAAATATACTCACCACCTCGTTCGCGATCTACTCGAAGTACAGGTATTTCCCCTATATACGCATATAAATTGTCAATGACGTTAACTGTTAGCCTGGTAATGGCCAGCGGATCGTTTCGTCAAGAATAGGGCAATACATAATTCCAGGGTAAACTTTTTTGGAACTTGGTTTTCGTTACCGGCGCGTACCTGACGGGAACATTGGTTTCCACATCTCCCACATCATATGACGATTATGTCCAATTTGCTGTTAAAAATTCCACAAAAGTCGTCTTATTCACTCTTTTACGCCTATTTCGTATTACATCACAGCATAGAAGTCCGTTGCAGACCTTTGGGTCACTTATAGATTCATCACGGTAGCCACATGAAATGCCTAAACGAATTGCGATCTTTGTGGAAAGCGGGTTCAAATTTAATGGGGTCATTTGGCGAGATCACCTATACGTTCGTTTATATTGTGGATAACTCAATGGACTTATTGTAGCATACGGGCAAGGTAAACGCCTAATTGTGAAGGAGAGCGTGGCCCAAAAATAAAAATCTAGTTAGTTCGTTTTTAATCCACTAAAACTATTTCTACTTTCCGCTTATTTTTTGCTAATTTTGTTCGACAAGACCGGAGGGTCTACATTTCTAATCCAAGCAGGACGTTAGACGCGATCCGCCACCTCTAGACCCGGTGCTGATGAAGAACGGTGACATGACAAAGCCACGTCAGGAGTCCATTGTATAGACGAGACATTTACGTTTAATATCTACTTACCCACGTCAATGTCTCTATATAGCAGTTTCCGTCGTTCACGCCCAAGTCGACAAGTAAAGTAGATCAATGATCTTAATAAAGATCCAATGAAATGCAATCCTTAAGGTGCTCATACATTTCAAAGTTTGCGGAAGTGTAGACAAACAATTCATTGTCTAAAAAATTGTATTTCGGGGTGAACGCTAAAGTGCGGCTATAATCATGGTATTTCCGCCACTGTGTGTGTAGAGGGCACATATTTTAACTTCAAGATTTTTTTCGAATACATATAGTAATTGTTGATTGTAGATAATATAGATCTATGCTTGTCATGGCACTTTTCATTAGATAAGTTGCTGTACGTGCTCTGTTCAAAATAATTATTCGAAATATAGGCACACAACCCGCATTGTCAAATATCATCAATAAGCTTTCTAGGAGTCAGGATCCTTGAAGAAACTGTTTAGAAGCTGATATCAACTCTTTAATACTACTCTGGTGCAAACGACTGTGCTTCTCTTGTAGTACGACATGATACCCATGACACTGTACATATGATAAAACATGCTGACATATTTATGTACGGGTTTATTGTCACCGCCTGTTTTCTTTCTGGCTTATTCAATGCAGGTACCATTTTCCTGACCCCCTGGAACTGCTCAAGAAGTTTCAGTGACCATTGCAACATGTGAAGCGAATGCTCCTTTTGGACATCTGTATCCTATGCTAACGTAAATCTCTTCGAAATTCGCGATCCTGCCATAGCCCATCACGGTCCTGTCCCCTGATTGAAATGGATTCAACGGGAGGTAGCCCTAAATACTGACATGGCGGAAGCTGTAACGACACAAAATCGATATGTAAACACGCACACAGATCGATGTACGAATCAACCGCATCTGTGTATTGATGTTTTGTCCCGTCAAATGTATGTTGTACAGGTCGGGTGTAGTGTGGCAGGAGTGACGTTCAGGGTGACTGTGCATTGCATGAATGTAGTTACTCGCTGGTTAAGGCAATGGAGAGTAACTGCATTTAGGTGATTTGTCGATGCGTGTTTAAGAATGAAGTCCCCTCACGGTGAATGTGGACACGCCTTCCGCGTGGCGAATCCCTGACAACGTGTTAAGTAGCTCGGCAGACCACCCATGCACCGACGGTAGCTGTGTATTAGTTTTAGAATATGTTAGTAGCTAGTCGAATTGTTCTAGCTTGAATGACGAACAAGGTGATAATGAAAATGACGATGCGAGGTTTGGTTCTCAGTGAATGGCGTAATACAAGTGTTTCATCCTTGTTGCTGTATGGCCACTTGATGACACTATTACTGGTATAGCTGTGTGATCATGTAATATTAATGCTCGTATCGTTCTTTATCACTTTATGGAACAGGATGTGTCATATACAGTATATATACGAACGTGTTGTAAGGCATTAGAATAGTAATATGTCTGAGGAGTGACATTTGGGGGACTGCGGCTGAAGAATGGTCCGGTTCGAGGATATTAATATTGCCGTACTGTATTGGTTCTCGTAATGACATTTCGTAGTGGAAGTCCACAATGAGTGAACGAACGATGGTGCAGCATGTTACTGTTAAAGCGGTCTATAAAGGGAGTTGAAAAGCACCGGCTGAACCCGCTGGTGGAGCTGGAACTCGATGGTGGAACTTTTACTGAGTGAGGTATCTGGTGAGACAGTGGCAATGTGTATGCGTGAATGTTGGTGCGAATGCGTTTCAAATGATCGTCTAACAACGGCAGAGCTTCGCATGCCGTGACACCTTGGATGCGCAAGCGAGCATCTGATCTTAAACTGTGTACGAGGTATGGATGTTCGGAAGTCAGCTACAGGATTCTGTACATTCAGCCATCTAGGTTACATGATCAGAGATTACTTCGCTCTTACCATTCTGAACAGGGGCAGTCGTTATTCTCTGGTACTCGCCGTAGCGTCAAACGCCATATTGGTCGTTGCAAAGTTTTTTGCGCAAGCTGCAGTGTTTGATTCGGAATAATTATGAATGAAGTGGTGATCTGCAGAGCCGGTTTCTTGCACAAGCCCGTCATTAATGTTTTTTCGTTATCTCGTGTCAATACATACGCATAACACCGCTTAGCTAACTTCCACAAGAACTCATGTCAACATGGAGAAGAACTCCATTCCCAACCGATGTTTTCAATTGACGATAATTCTGGCGACAGTTGCTGACGATTTCACTCGATAGATAGTAGTGTGGCTATTGAGAAAAGATGGATGATATTAGACTACCCTTACTGTGTACGTTCAGCTAGATCACTAATGTTTCCACAGTACCAATGCTGCTGTTCCACATTCTCTGCCCAGTGTAGACATTCACTTCCTGGCGAAACGAGCGAACATACGTGGGTCAATAATTACAATCAAATAGTGGCCGCATATGGGACAAAACGATTGCGACAAGTCGCCCCTTCGTACATTTGCATACGTACGTCGTTGAAACGCAAAACATTTTTGCGCAACAAAACATTTCCGACTTAGTAAAAACACCCCAACCTTCTAATATGGCAGCAATTCCTACGGAATTTTCGTGAGTATCTACCCTTTTTTTGCGGACGAATTCAAACAACATAGAACACATCGTTAACGGCTGTGGAGCGAGCAAGATCCCTTCTCGTGTAACTAATTCGTATTATTCACCTAGCCACACTGCATACAGTGCGATCATTTCGTCAAAGAAATTCAAGAACGGAGTCAGTATGGGTAAAGTTTGAAAATGATGTGCGTTCAAGACTGGTATGAAAATCAATGGTATAATGGTGTAGTCAGATGGGTGAAAATCTCAACGGCTCTTGATGTGATCTAGTACTCATCGAAGTACGCTTTGGGTGAGCACCATTGACTATCACCAATTTCGTTGAGCATTGGGGTGACGATTTTCGAAACGATAATATTTTTTTCGTGTCTATTTGCACGTTGTCACCAACACTTTGTCTGCATATGAATACTAACTTAAACCTTATTTATAACTTCGATTAAGCTTCGATTTAAGTAATCGAAATTGTTTGACATAAGAGGAGAAAGTTAAATATTTTCGGGTTGCGAAAAGATAGCCAAATAGGTGAGGTCCTGTGAGAAAGACAGACTCGTACACACACCAATATTTAATAAAAAAAAACAAGCAAAAACAATAACACATAAAAAACATAACGAAGATGGCTGATAAATAAATTTTAATGCTATTATGCATCACGTGGTGTCTTGTATATCTACGCAAAAAAAAACAATGCACACTTGCACTTAAAATTTTGTTTTCCTAAATCGAATTTTCTTTGCCATCTTGCGTCTTGACCTGTCAGTCTCGTTATGTAGCGTGACTGTTGACAGTCGATGATGTCGATTACTAAACCATTGGAAAAGAGCTTCGTATTGGGTTAGGCGTGGTAAGGTTACTCCCAGGCTATCGCGTCTGTGGCGTTAAGTAATTGAACGCGAGCGTCATCCAAATCGTAGCTGAATGTTTGAGGATGACGTGCAAAGAGTTGGCAATGGACTTGGAAACTTCGGTACATTTCACGATCGCTCAAGGTTGAAGCGGCCACCAAGTTTGAGCAGACATGTCGTGTTTCTCTCGCAGTTCAATAATACGCTCAACCTGTAGAAGACAAGCTGCGCTATACATATAAGTTATATTTACTATCTGAATTTATTTGGCAAATATCTGGTAAATGAATCGTAAATGTCGAAAGGATTATATATATATATACGCGATTCCTCCTCCAGCATTCCTATTAATCTTTAACACGCTGTGTCGAATCACAAATCGGTTTTCGGCTTCCTATTTTCCTACTACCAACTGACATAGGACGTTCATACTGTAAATTGTTTCGTACATTTTATTTTCAGATATTTTTCCAGATGAATAAGATGATCTCTCATAGCTGTACTAGTTTAGAGCGTCGAATTGCATGAGATCAAAGTCACTTAGGCCGAACGACCACTTTATGCAATTTTTTCTATTCTTCAAAGCGAGGAAGTACTCCGTTAGGCACTTTTAGGCCTCTTATGCACGCTATGCCATAATATTTCTAAAAGGAACACAACACCGTTTAACAGCGGTCGTTATGTAAACAGCAATGCTGGTAGCTATTTCTCCGTGCCGTTTCCTTGCCCTAGCTTCAAGGGTTAAAGGTGAGGTCATTGGGATGCGCGCGAAATGTTCGTCCGAGGTTGTTGTAAAACGCTGTGTGTTTGTTGTTCCTTTTTACTGACGATTGCATTTGCCCTACTCGATTCTAATCGAGTACGTCATGTACCGCTGGTGTCTCTCGTTAGAAATTACATTCCAATAACCCAGTTCAGCCCATAAAAACAATGGCAAAGAAATAGTTCCTGATTTATCATCGCGTAACAATGGCTTGTTAACGTGTTTTTCGAATTATTTGGCCACTTCAACGATGAATGGTTACCAGCAGAATTGGCGCTGGCTAGTGTAAGCACTACTCCGGTAAAAACGAATTCGGGAGCTGTTGATGAAGAGTATGGTTAGAACGCAAAATCCATGTTTATCGTTTCTGGTTGACGATGCAGAACCGTAAACCGAGTTAAATGTGCACGATGTGCAACTAGGAGAACACACAACAAAAACAACCTACTTGTAGTTCGGCCGGCCAGTGCACACTCCGCTTAAATAGAGCATTTTAGTTGCTCAATTACCGCACGCAATAATATATGAAAAACGGTCAACATTCGCATGGCTGGTTCGAGTCATGCATTTTTTGCTCGTCCTCTACCATGATGCTCCATGGCGTTTCTTTTTATTAGCGAGCATGCTCAATGAAATGAAAAGAAAAAGAAAAGGGCATATCGGGCGTCTATTCTAAATCTTAAGTCTAAGTGCAAAAAAGTTATCTCCAATGGGTATCGTTTATCAAAGATATCGTTTATCGGTGCTCCGAGTCGGCATTTGTATTTTCTCCTCAGTGAAAACAGCAGCTGTAGAAATTGTAGCGAATGTCAGGTGGAGCTCCCTTAATAAAGCGCTCAACGTCTTCAGCGCCGACAATGCTTGCTAATCGAGACAAAGCATATCGAAAGCCAGTAGAGGAAAATGCAGTTGAGCACTGTCAGATCATTGATGCCCATTTCTATGATCACACATTATTTTTGGTTAGCAAGTCTTTTCGTATTACACAGTATCTACGGGGCGGACAGTGTGTTAACCTAAGGCCATTGTGTCGATATCGACCGAGTCGCTGGATGTTAACAGCCGGTTCCACGTAGTTTCAAACCAGTTCAACCAAGCTCGGACTCGGCAGGGGCACCGGCATCGTATCCTTCTTTAGTCAATGATAACTTTGCCATTATAATGTATGCGTGGGTCAAACGTGCAAACATCAGTGCAACCGTCATCATGGCCGTCGCCGAAAACAATCACAGTGCTCAAGCTGCTGCGGACGAGGTTCTTAAGTGGCCCCCCGCTTCTCGGCAATTTGGGTCGCCTGCTTCTGTAACGGACGTTGGCCGATACTAAGAAAAGCTTTTCTATAGAGCGCGCTACTTGGTGACTACACACAGCAACAGACTACGCTCGAATAGGGCAAATCGCCAGCTCATGATCAATGCGACGAAGCTATTGCTGACCTGACACAGGCCACATGACGAAACATAGTTGACGTTACTATGCAGCCACCTTCGAACGAATTACAGAGCCTTGCCGCTCTATGCAATTGTGCCGTTTAGCCAGCCGTATACTGCCTATGGGCAATCAACAGAGTGAAACCTGTGCGGGATGATGGACCCTGCTGATCAGCTGAATTCTACTATGTCGACGCGCAGCGGTCCAGTCCACTTAATCTGCTGCATAAGGATCTTATTTAAATTGATCTTAGTTGTCTCAAGCATACATTAAATTCTCATTAAATTGATCTTATTTGTCTCAAGAATGCATTAAATTTTCATTAAATTGATCTTATTTGTCTCAAGAATGCATTAAATTTTCATAGTAGACATGAATGATTACGCGACTGTCCGGTCGTTTTCGATTCATTTATGTTTCGCATATTATGCAAAACGTTTTCCTCGGCGCACCGAATCTTTTCCGGCACGGTAGACCGCCTTCAGATCAGCTGTCTGAAGCAAAGTTTGAACTTCTTGTCATGCCTGTTTTCTCTCTCTCCCACACTACTTCTCTCTCACTCAGATATTCTCAATGCTCCATTTAAGAAGAGAAGACAGTGAGTGACCTGAAGTTGCACGATGGCATTCTATTTCAGCATAGCCGGGAGCGTCAGTTTTGTTGATAATTGATTAGCACTGGGGTGTTTGATTATCTACTCAATCGGAATATCTAGAAGCAACGGATCGTTTTGACTTCGTATGGTAAACTACTTTCGCAGCAGTTGCCGATAAGCAACGGGCAAGGAAACAGTGTCGAAAGTTTCAAAACGTTTCAAAAAGTTTCAAAACGTTTCAAAAAGTTTCAAAACGACCGAGAAGTGCCCTTACCTGAACCGTGCTCGATGTGCGCTTTCACGTTTCTTAGATCAGTATCATATCCATAAAAGTAAAGTCCTTACTGACGCGGTACAGGGATCCCTAAGAGCAATATTGATGGGGTTCTGTTGACGGCCTATGTACTGGTTTGGCCCTCGCAATCCGGTCGCTCATAGACGGTCACTCGGTCACCTCTTTTTGGTTATTCGAAATAGAACGTAGGACCTTGTTAGGGAGAGCGCTTTGTTCTTCGACAGCTGTTGGTTACCGTTTGAATCCAAGGCCATAGTTTAATTCACCTTATTCTGAGCCTCACTAGTTGCTTACGCGTTGAGTGATGCAAGAATGGTCGATACAATATTTTTACTCAACCGCTGCTTTGTCTAACTATGTGCTGCGATCATAGGCATTCAATTACGCTTAAAGAATTTTGCTTTTTGAAAACATGTTTACTTGTTTTTGGTCTCAAAACACATCCATAATCGACGCATCAGCTGACATCCTCGCATTATTCCTGGCACCCTACAAAAGCAAAAAGTCACACACACTTTGCAATGCTAGTGAAGATGATCCCGATCAGTGGTTTGTCCCAGGAAGATTATCGGTCTAAAGCGTTCGACTTGGTTTGATATATATTACGCCACCATTAGTGAACAAGGGTTAAGCACGAAACACAGACCGTTGCTATTTTAGACACAGTTGTGACATATCAAAAGATTTTTAAAAGCCTTTATAGATACACAAATGTTTGCAATTACCCACAATTTTCACCTTCATACGAATTCTTTGGAAGCCAAAAAAGTGTAACTTTTTGTGTGTAATTATTTTTGTAGGTTCATCAATAATGTTATGAGCTTAAGTTTAAATCTATTGGGGAGCTTTTTTCACTCCAGGCAGAGAGCGAATATGAGATGTGAGATCGCGCGTGAAGCCTAACAGGTTTGCCTGGTTAAAGGAATCAGGATCGAATTTCGGCGTCAGCAAAAACATATTTTCAAGATGGTTCCCTCGTCGCTATTTTGAATTAACAAGTTGTAAGTAAATGGGGGGTGTCTTCTTAAGCACCAATACAATAATGACCTATGTATAAAAATTTGCTTTCTTTTTGTAATTTTATGATTCTCGTTATGTTTGGTTTATTTAGTCGATAAGAGAAAAAAATACGCGTTACGTAATTGTAGGACGTATATCCAATATCGTTACTGAAGAAAAGAGGCACCTTAAAATTGTTTTCACTTTTAAGACAACAACGTACAAATTAGTGGACCGATTATATTTATTATATATTTACCACGTATAGAGATTTTGAAAATGCTAAACAGAAAATATCACAAATACTTTACGCTCAGACTTGCGCCTAAATTAATTGGCTGGCAAGTGTTTTGCGTAGAACTCTACGAAGCGACAGCGGTTAAAGAATTGCCTCGGAAAGGATGTCCAAAACTAACTATTGGGTTTAACTAAAAGCACCGCTGTTGAACAAAAGCATGCCTGACTGGCTGGAAATATCTAGTCTTAGAAGTCGATGAATTAGTATAACACTTTGTGCCAGTGTAACACTTTGTTTCGTTATCCGGAAATGGCCAGAGAAATATCAGAAAATAATTTCTCATGTGGATGGACTGATTCTACTCGGAATAGTCAAATCTGCATACATAGTGTTTGCCGCTATGGTACACGCAAAAATCCACCTTGATGTATTTAGTATTGATCCTATTAATAAATAGCGTTCATAATTAGAATGTACCATGTTTTCTCATATTTTATTTTTTAAAGCTGAGCATCAGCCAACATTTAACGTCCACGGTAGCAGTTTTTGCATTACTTCCTCGTAAGACGGACCCCATTTAAATGCACCGGCGGGGATCGAACCCGTGCAACTACGTGTCTCCTTTAATCGCAAGGCGCATACCATGTTTTCTCGTTGGCGATCTAGCGGACCGAAGCCAATATTCGTTGTAAGTTTAATTGCATCTGAACCGGTGTATCGATTGAATCCCACGGCGGAAATTCTGTCCTGTCTAGGAACATATTTTAGAAGGTTCATGCTTTTTCGCCCGTGTCGAAGCACCACTTAATACCTATTAAAAATGAATGGATTAGGGTAGTGGAAATATTGCACATAGAAAAAATGAAGACGACTTCCACGTACCCGACACCATACCAAGGGCCATAGTGATAATTACACGTAGTACACTATATTGACTTCTATGTTTATACATCCTACATTATAAAATTATGTGTTGCATTGTTACAGCTACTTCGCGACGTAGACGTCTACCAAATACAAACCGGCACCAAAACCAACCCGAATAATTGCGACAGCATGAGTACATTTTTTTTCGTTTCGTGTTTCTTCTATATAAGATTACATTAATATTAAAGACAATATAATATAAATGATAATATAAATATAACATAATATACAACAATATAATATAATACGACAATATAATATAAATGCAGATGTGTATACTTCAATCAGCATCGTTTTAAGATGAGCTTTCAGTTTATTAAAAACTAAGCGCTTGTGAAATTCTTCCGGGAGGAAGTAAAATTTTTTATCAGCTTCGACGCCTGATGAATTTGTCTGAGGAATTATCCTCATTTACTTGAAAAACGGTGCTAGAATCCATTATATATATATATATATGTATATATATATACATATATAGAGGTATCGCTAGACGTTATATTCTCATAAAACAATAACTAGCGGCCCTTATCATGAAATGTTGATTTGAGTAACATTTTATTTTAATAAGGCGGCATACTATATCGATTCGACACTTATTAACAAATTACCGATTTTAGGAGGTGCATCAGTGGATTTCGCTTTCTTTGTGTGTTTGTGATCGCACACTTGTTACGGTGCATTAATACTATATGAAAAGTCCACGTTTTATGCATGCACTCATATTCCATGCATATTCTTAATTGCGCTCTTAATCTCATTTTAAAATAAGCCCGAGTTAAATATCCCCTATACACTTGTTTCTTATTACCTTAAAAATGGACTTGAGAATATATTGTAATTCATTCAAATCGACATACATTACGATCTACACAACCTGCTTGATTAGAGAATTAACTAGATTTTAACGTCAGCTCTCCAATAGAAGAGCGAAAATATCTCAAGCACAAGTAGTCAAGTATGACCGAAAAAGTTCGGCCTCCTGTCCTCTCGTTCAGCTTAGCGTGCCGCTGTATAAAATTGGCTTCAACGATGTCAAAATGTTATTACCTGTGAGTTTATTAATGCAAGGTCGCAGATTACGATCTAGTATTTCGATCACTGGATCACTGTCGAAACTTTCGTAGATTTGGACTGGATATTTTCTAGGCCAAACTTCATTTTATAGACGAAAGTTCAGGAACTTCGTCCGAATCCTTTTGAATTGTGAAAATTTATTGGTAAGGCATGTGACAAAGGCCAATCGAAAGCTAAATTTCCAACAGTTTTTAACACCAGAAGAGCATGTAAAAGATTTCCGAGCTATTGTGTGCATACTAAATGAACTTCTGTTCAGGAGGTACGAGTGATGAGTAGGAGTAGTACCAGTAATGACCGTGCGATGCTATAACAGCGCTGCATCGTTTATTTTTTTAGATGTGGCTGCCGCTTTGAATTGTCTGAAAAATTAATTTTTATGAGTGTCGTTAAAATGCTTTCGTTGTTGCCTTTTTACGGTGAACTGGTTTTGATCTTACCACTCAGATAAAAGGCAATCCAAAAGTGGGAGACGTCCAATCATTGTGTATTGGTACGGATAACGACACGCCTTAGTGGTCAGTTTTGAGCCTGCTTATGTTCATCGTAAATATGGATTTCACTTTTCTGAAAGTGACAGCAAACAAATTTTATGATACTATCGCCTATCCTAATTGGACCACAAAGTGATTTCAATTCCTCATCATTTTAGGAAGACATAGATAACGCCTTGATGTGTTTGAGAGAAGCTGTCGAAGGATTAAAGTGTTCGGTTTGTATTTTGACGCTAGTAAAACCTACATTACAAACAAAATGTCTCTGAATGATATTTCACAAGAATTCAAAGTGGCATGTATACCTCGACTCGATTTGGCTCAAGTGCTATGCAATTATAGCGTCTTTGCAGGGACTTAGAGAGGTTGGAATTACGTTAAATGGCCTCCCTGTGGCTTGCAAAGCATCTTCACTTCCGTTTCTTTTGTATAGGGTGAAGCTTACGAGGTGACTTTAAACCGCGCTCAGGCTATCCAGAACGATGATGCTATGAGAGCAATTTCGGGCAAAAGTCGATGTGACAGTCTTCAATTCGGCTTGATTGGCTCAGCAGGAGCGGTACCTTCAACACGGATTGAAGATAGCGATTCGCGTATTCGAGATATCGAAGGGAAGAATCTTTGGTGACATCTCATACCTTCTTCAGCACTGTCGTAAGACGCGTCGTGCGACTGCATATTCAGTGCTTCTTGTTAGCAGAGGGCTTAGCTTGCATGCACCAGCCTATCATTTGACGATCACATGGTATTTCCATACTTTGTGACATTCAATTAATAGACTTACTTAAACTTTTCCAGTGTCAACTAAAAAAACGTGACGTGATATCGTACGAATAAAATCGTAACGTACAGCAACTAAGGATGTAAGTCAAAAAATGGAGGAAAAAGAAATATATGTGGGTTTTTCAGAACTGTGCACATGCTGTAAATAATGTAATTGTGTTACGATGAATAATAAGGCAGTGCATATTTTATAAATTAGTTTTTATATGCAATAGCTCAAGTTTTGTAAATCTGCCATTCAGAAATAGACCTTTATTTTTTTCACGGAGGTGACAAAATGACTTGATACTGAATTAAAACCGTAATGCCCATTAGTCTGTTGTACTCTACAAATGTATTATTATGTGACTGATCTGGAAATGAAAGGAAATGAAACTGATGCTCGGTATATTTGTTGAATAAATGCCATTTGATAAGGGGTTCTGAGGAGATTTTATCGTGTATTAAAGGCGCCACGGGCAAGAATTGCTACTATGATTGTAAGGTAACATTGCCTTGTACAATGGGCTGTGGTTTGCTGTCAGTTCTACATATTTAGCATTTCCACGACTTTTTTCCTGAGCTCATCTGCTACTTTCTCCATCATAGAGAAAAATCTACAATGATCAAATATGCAGATATTTAAGCACCAAGCCCAGCTTTTTTCAAACTGTGAACTCGAAGCCATTGTCTACGACAATGATTGGTACACTCAAAATGGTTACGTTCTTCTCACACTCTTGATATTGGATATGCACTGTGATCCATGATTGTCGGTGATCAAGAACCCGAACACTATTACTTTTGATCTGACTGAGAGATCCCATAGTTCTTATCCCACTATAGTAAGCATAATGAAACAACGAATGATTAGTTCAGTAAGATACATCTGAGGTAAGACGCAGACAAATTTGCGCATAATGCTTAGTGCCTCGTATCGGCACTGCGCTGTACGTACTTATAAAAAATTGATAGATAGAACAAATGTGCTCAACTACGAATCGGAGATTTCAAATTTAGGTACAAATTAGCAGCTAGTGGTGCGTCTCTGCGCTTTAAATCTGCGTGCAGCTGTTCTATAAGACAGCCAGGCCACTATAGACGATAGCGAGCAGACTTCTCTTTGAGCAGAACTCTGTTGGAATGGCTCAAAAGCACAAGCTCAACCCTCTATTGTTTTCGATCTAACTAAGTTTACGCGGCTTGATTATATGCGGATGGTGTGGTCGTCTGTGATAGTTGACGGTGATTGGGCTACACGAGACTTCCGCTGAACGCGGATTGTGTGTTCATCGATGGTAACATTGAAGTTTATGCAAAGGAACATCTCTACCGAAGACGCCTTAAGGTACGATGGTTTTACGTTAATAGATTCCCATAAATAAACCTGCTTCAAACATCTGGAAGCACCAGCATCCTAGCTCACATCATTGAAACATCATTGAAAATTCCAAAAGTCCAATGGGTTCTATCGCAAACGCTGTACGTTTGCCGTTTTTCCAATTGTCCACCTTCAATTGTGTGTATGGGCTTCGATGTTATCTGCGCAAATGACATGCGGCTAAATGGCCTGCTGTCACCTCGTTGACTTGTGTGGCTAGCCTAGTCCGACACTGGAACAGACTTGAGGCTATTCATTTACATGCGTGAAGCGCTCGTATACATTCTTCATCATACGTGAATCTTATAAGTATTGTGCATATCTCCATACACTACGCGATAAATCTAGATTAATAAAAACCGGATAACAGCTCTACTTTGAATACAGGGCATCCGCTACCTCTCACCGTGTTGGTTGCGTACGCATCCGCATGTATCTTTCGCCGAGATCGTAGGGTACTGAAGTCCTGTCATGTGCCCCTGGTACTAGTGGTTTTCATCAAGTGTTCGGCCGACAACGTTGGAAACCTGTACGAAACATTTCATGTTGACTTACAACATAGGGTAGCAGACGTATTAGGCGACCAGTTGAAGCTCGTTTATTTTGCACAGATAACGTTTGGCTCACTAAATTATTTTTACCAAACATTCCTTTTTTGATGAAATACAACGGGCAGTGTACCGACGTTTGTAATAGCGGCTTTAATTATTCTTATCGTTTGAGCTTATGTCATTCATGTGCAGCTTTCTCCTAGTTAAAAATTATTTTTGGGCGTATTGCAGCGATTTGATATGGCACAAAATTCCGTAAGTCGCATGTATCGACGATAGTGACATTGTAGTTTCGCATCTCCCGATACACAATATTTTACATAATCGTATTTCACAACTGTAACAATCCTTAACAATATGATGAACTAATATTGGCTATGCATTTACGTAGTTTCCTGTTGCGCAGTCTTCAATTCATTCTTTTCCACCAATTGATTGAACGGCGACAGTATATCCAATGAGTTGTTCTCAGGATGACAACAGGTCACAACGGTGACTTTCGCCTTTCACGGTCCTTTTGGACTACTCCCGAAACATAGAGCAGGAAGCGCCTATAACCGTTTGGACTCAGTGAACTCCAACAGGCTGGTGCCCGCCTGCTCCGGCGTAATTCGTCTTTATCATTCCCGCTCGTCGAGTTCACACCGTCCTGTTATTGCGATGCTGCTGTGTGCTACGCGGCGCGCACAACCGTTTGATTTCACCATCCCATTGTGTCGTAGCCGCCCACAGCGATATGAAACTTCTTCCACGTCTACGACGTGGGTCTTGTGCATTCTCATGTGCCGGCGGAGATAGTCAATTACCTTAAATCTAGCGCTGCACTTCTCGCACTTGAATTTGCGCTCATCGGAGTGGGTCATCTCATGTCTTCTCTCGGCACTCAATAGCTTGAACGTTTTATGACACCTGCTACATTCGTAAGGCCGTACTGAACTATGGACGACCAGATGCTGGTTCAGCTTGTTGTGCGTGGCGAAGCGAGCGTTGCAGTGGTCGCACTCGAAGTCCAGTTCACCCCGATGAATCTTCTCGTGAATTTTCAGATAACCCCTGCTCGTAAATGGCTTATCGCAGAACGAACACATGTGCGGGCCTCGATACTCGTCCCTAACCACACCCAGATGCATGAGGAGGTGCCTTTTCAAACTGGACCTATATCGCATGTGCTTATTGCAGATAAGGCAACTAAATCGTCTGGCCTCGCTTGCCAATGCTGAATGAAATCGAGTAGAACTGCAGCGAACTGCCAATTGACTTTTTGCAAAAGAGCCATGGTTTCCTCTGTCATTAATTAGTGGCCCGAACGACGTATCGGATCCATTGGGTACGCATAGGGCGCTGTCAATGCCTTGTATTCGATTAGGAGAGGCCGTTTGAATAGCTCGGCACTGATCGTGTTCAAAATTCGGCTTCTCCATAACACCTTTAATTATAATATTGATATTTCACGCGAAAAATTAACGGTCATTCAAATGAGTACAGTGTAAAATATAAAATTGGAGATTAAACTTTTAAAAAACCACACTTCTCTATTTTATAAAATGCTAGCGAAAGAAGTCTTGTTTATATCATCCTTTTCATCGAGTACCAGATGGGTACTATCTTGAAAGACTTTAACCATCAATTGTAGCATATGCTCTATTAATTATATAGGATATGTTGCTACTTTTTGTCAATTTGAAAAAACGTATATCAGTTCTCATCGTTGAGCCGCAATTGTTTACTTGAAAAGGAACACCGCCAAACGCTTAACATTAACGCTAATTAAAAACAGCCTCGCCCGTAAAAGGTAAAGATAAAAACACCTGATTTTCCCTCGCTTTCTGTAGTTCTTTAATCCGAATAGACAAATAGAAAAATCCTACAATTGGTGTAGACCTGACGGCAATCCAGACAATGGACGTTGTAAACTTACATATTGTATCACATATGATTGGGCCTCGCGTGAAAATTGTCGTGTTCCACTGCAAATTTTCCGCGAAGGCGATAATAGATGTGAGTTACCTCGCAATGGCTTTACTACCCACCACGAGATGCTACGACACCAGGTCTACCCAACATTCGAAAAATTTCGATAAACAAAAACAAGCCTCGTTGGCTACGAGCGAGGCGAATGGACTTTATACGTTCGTGGAGAAAGTGGTCGTTCACTGGTCACCGTGCAATTCACTGGTAGCCACTCTTTGTATGTTTGATTCCTTGTTTGTGAAGTTTGACAATAAAGAGCAGGTCTGAGCTGGAAAAAACAAGGAAAATGCCATGGCAGAATTAACAAATCACTCCAAAACACTTGATATTCTCTAAAATCGGTCAGACGGATTTATATAGATGGACCGTTGGAGTAGACCGTGGAGGAAATTGTAAAGCTAGCTGCCTTTTGGAGTCCAATATTGTACTCTGCTGTTGATAGACTTGGTAAATGTAGCAAATGATGGAAGCACAACTGGCCAGGTTACTTGTGAGCATCTGTCTATGGATCTACTTTATATAGCAAAATTTCTAGCAGGCGTTAAGAGCAGAGGTGAACAATGAACTGTTTCAGGGACTATTGCAGCTGGACTGGGTGCCATGGCCCTTCCTGTGAGTGCGGTAAACATTATATGGAATTCTGAAACTCTATTTTCAAGCAACAGTTGGTTCGTGTGCTTAGATAGACAAAATTTAGTTGAAAAGCTGGGAGTTCGACGTTTAGCCGACCTTTGTTAACTGAAACAAAGCCTAATATTCGTCTAGAGACGATAAACCACAGGAACAAAATAGGTTAGGAACGCTTTAGGAAAGTTTTATTTGTCCATATCAGAATACACTCACATGACAATATTGATTACTATACCACCCAGCTCTGTCCCAATAAGGAAATTGGAAACCATCACACATCCGTATTTGAAGAGAATCACTTGCCACTAAATTAAATACAGGCGTCTATACATCCAATGCACACAGAATGCGTATGCAACAGAACCTGTGATATGCAATTAACAGAAACAAATTCGAATACCATAAATTGTGGACATTTTAAGACAATGTGACCATTAACGAATATCGATGTAATATTGTTATCGTAGCAAGATTATTACACTTGCACGGTACGTAGCATAACAATGATCATGCAATTTATGGTAATGATTTAGTTCGTTGCGCGCTAGTTTGTTAGTATCATAATGTGACTACTAACAAAAAAGACTGTCCTTTCAAGCCTACGAGTGCCGCAAACTGGACAGTAGGCGACGAGTGGACTTTTCCGTGGTAATTTTTTATGATAGAGCAGGCTTCCGACACAGTACACCGAGATCAATTATGCTTGGCAATTATTGACAATGGGCAAGAACTAAGCTGAAATGGAATACGATATTACTATTGCCTGTTATATACAAAACTAGTGGCTACAAGAGAATAGAGAAGCAACGTTGGATTCTATTTCTTAGTTTAGACAGACGCAGAAAGAAAGGAGCGTTAGGCGAGCATATTTGCATTTTCAGATGATCTTGCGCCGGTGGTAGCTGACGGACGTCATTTGTTTACAAACTTTCAATAGAGTTGAATCCAGCCCTCTGGCATGCGATCCCTTATTAATCTAAGCTTCTTGATAGACGCTACTGTTGGTATTACCTGAGTGAAAGTGCAGTTTTCGATCGAGCCTATAGTCTACAAGAAGAAAGAGCTGCGTCTTCTAGACATGTTATTTTTGCTCGGACCATGTTCGACTTGAACTATTGGCCACTCACTGTAAGCCATTAAGTGTTGTCGAAGATTTAGAGAATTTTCACACCGACCATGATAAATATGTGTTCAGTGAATGAGATGTTGCTAGAGTTCTACACTTAACCGTTAATAAGGCCCAAAGTCTCAATTATGCAGACTCCAGCCGAACGAGTTCTTGGCTATTGCGCGGTTTGCGATATTCTGGCGAATGAATGCATTGAACGGCCGATGCATTATGTGGGCGATCCACAGGACGCTCAGTACCTCGTAAATGATGGGGATTATGTTATTGTGTAGGTTGAATGCAGTAAACGGACAGGGATCGCAACAGCGAACCCAACGTGTTTAACAAACGTCCGGTAACCGGCATGGCCTCGCATTAACATTTTATAAAACAAACACAAAGATGCCAGAGTTTTGTAAAACCATCGGCAGTCATTGCGTTTTTTATAGGAGGTCAAATCGAACACGAAGAAGAGAAAGAGGCGGACAGGTTCAACAAAATGAGTATTGGGTGTATATCTTGAGTGTTGGTCGCATTCAACGAAAACAGAAGCCTTTAAGATTTATCGTCAAAGCAGTCTTCCTTGGTTTAAATCGAAATCTCGGCTGACACCTGTATTAGATTTAACATAAGAAAGACAAATTTCAAATTAACACATTTCGTTTTTGTACGCGGCGTATCTTCAATACTCAAGCAATGAAATGTTGGCCTGATTAGGACGAGAAATTGCACATGCACACAAGCATAGTTCAATGTTTAACATTATTGATCACTAACACTAACGCTTGTCAATACCTACACATTAGACATGCATCACATGTTGTAAAAAAGCATTCTCATATTTTTTCAAAGCGGCAAATATTATTCATGCTATGTACGATACTATCAATGCACTCTCTGGAAGCATCAGGAAGTAGCTCGAAGTGAATAGTGCACCCAACCCTATAGCTGCCCTAATCCCATATTGAGGAAACAAACTAAAATCGAGTATCTCATAGTGGAATCCTATTGGACCGAAAAATGAACCTCAGATTTCGTAAAAAAATTATAGGCATTTGCACAGTGGAAAAAAGTTTTCGATCGATACTTGACGAGGTAGCGTTTTCCTCTTGTAAGATCCGTGTGCTCTTAAGGCTGCAGTACATGCTGAGGGAGCCTTCGCTAGCGATGTCCGCTTTGCTAGATAAGTTTGTTTCTTGCAATGCTTTTATCACAGCTAAAAATGGCCAACTGACCGCACGATTGAGGCAGCCAAACGGCGCTTTGAACTCCTTTACCAAAGCAAGTAACAACCGACGTATAGCTGCTGATGGGCTTAAACCACCCAATGGACCGCAACAGGGCTGTAACACAAAGCTCCGTATATTCCACTACATAAGACTGGCACGAAGAACTATCTTTTGCAGTAGCGTACTTAAGCTTTGAAATAGACTGCCAACTGAAGTTTGAAAATGAAATATAAGGAGTGCGTAATAAAAAAAATTTAAAGAATGTATATTTATAAGTTCTTTCTAAGTTAACCTAATCAATTTTCTAATGGAATTAGTCCCAAGAACTATGTTCGTAGTCATTTCTTAATTATTAATTAATTAATTAATTAATAAAAGTCACTTTTTAAAATAAAATCTATTAAGCTTTATACGGTATTGGTCACTCATGGCCGGATTTTAATGACGCCCGCGATAATGGTAAAGTATGTGGATACTTTAATTAAAGTGTCCACATAAGTTTTTAATTAAAAACTTGCAAAAATATTCAAGCCGAAATGTATTCATAAATGTTTTAGAATAATGAAGATCTTAAGAACGTCAGGACTCAAAGCGATTCGTGTGTAAACATAAAAAGCTTAAGATAGCTTTGGGGCTTTTCAGGAAGAATTTGAAAAATACAAAATCACTATAGTTGCTAGGGTTGTCGGACAGTGCAGTTTAAGATTTTGATCGTTGAGCATAGAACACGAACAGATCAAAACGACGTATGAATTCAGGGACGCCAGGCTCAGGGAAAAAGGCTATTAGAGCATTTTCTTAAAATTCTCGATTCGCCCGATGGGCTAGAATTTGGAATTATGACTGTAGAGACAATCAGCTTTCCTGAGATCTCGGTATGTGTAGTACCTATTACAAATCGGATAAATTTACTATGTATCGCCTTGTGTTAAATGCATGCGGCACTGCATACGTCCACCGCAAATGCCTATTAATGTCGACCAGTACCCTAGCTTTCCACGCAGCCCAGTAGCTAATTATCTCTATCTAAATCATGTTTTTTGCTGTTAAGCCACTCTTACCAATATCATAGAAATTGAGTAACGTAGTCCGAAAGACTTGACTATAAACATATATATTCACTCATATAGTATTCTACAACTTAATGTTTTGAGAGTGTATAATGGAAAATAGTTGCTTCTCTGAATACAGTTGCTTCAATGCAGGTGTGGCCTTTTATCCTGAGTTATAAAATGCCGCACTTCAGTGCGTATGCGAGGCGCCTATTCCTTCGCTTGGATCTAAGAGTTGTCCTATTGTCTTCTCACTCGTTTTGTATTTTTCAATGAAGCCTTTCGGTCCTGAGATATATGGCTATATAACGCCAGAGTATTGGTAAACAGAGAGGCCCTGAAAGCCGTATTCTGTAGTAGACTTCACTGCCACGTCCGGCTACGGCAGTTTTCTCAAGAACGTTACTCCAGGTAAAGCCGACGCTTGCCACAGACCGCTAACACGGTAGCGAGATTAGCAGCTCAAAAAAGTGTCTTGAATAACAGCAATCCCTATCCGGTACACTGAGCTACGAATATCGCTTTACTTAATGAGAAATTAACACCAGAAAGAGAGAGAGGGACGCGAATGGTAGACCTGATGCAAGGGAAGAGGCGGTGTTGATCAAACACTCGGTGCCTGAAGGATGGCGCGATGGGCTGAGAGGATCCGGGAGAAAACACGAAAGGAAGGATCAACGGAGCCATAACCAAGATAGGCTAGAAGGCAAGCGAACTGATAGACATGCTATATTTAAGTTCCTCTGCGGAGCTGATCATCAGCCAACATTGAACATCCACGGTACTTCCACTATTAATAGTATATTTTATAATAATCTCCACCATGTGGGTGGCCTGCCCATGAGACGGCCAGTGCCAACATAAGCACAACTACCCAGGACAGATATTCCTGCAACATGCATTTACCCCATAAACTTTAATCTATAATTATTCGCGTGGAAGAACTGCCTACCGTCATTCCGTTGGACCATATATTGCTAAGAGGAAACGGAAAAAAGAAACATGATTCAAGAGCGACTATTATAACATAACAGAATAACATCGTTTGTCTATCGTTGTTCTATCGTACGTATCGGTTTTAAACAAAGGGTTCTTATATGGTTCTGACGAAGCTGCCCGTATCCGGAAATCCTTAGTGCGGATAGCCTAGCCGGGTATGTACGGGCGAGGTATGAATGCTGTAAGTGGGGACTACCCATTGGTGAATCTTTACAACTGCATTTTTTTACACGCTTTCGACGTGGGTATGTTGTTTGATCTAACCGAAGCACTGGTTATCGTACGGTTCCGACATATATGAAAAATTTATTCTATAAGCAGAGACCCACAAACTCTCAGGCGAACACTCTTGTCGGTCAACGTGGGTGGTTGGCGTACGTTTTTTACAGCGTGCTTTTGAAAGAAAAGTTCTAAATGCACAAAACGTTTTTAGTGACAGTCGAAATACCCGCCAATCGAGTGAGGCGTGCGGCCAGGGCATAGCCTCGTTTTCCAATTATCTTAACACCTATCATGCTCTTCAGTTATATGTCTCGTTTCTGGGCCCAAGACGCCCTTGGCTAGATCTTTCTCCCGTGCCGGGTTTTGCCCTCTCGCCCCATCACCTCTCGGTCAGACACCACCCCTCACCAGTGAAGACAACACACAATTCCCATCTACTGGAGGCCGTGGCACACCCAATTGTGTATGTCCTCGCTAGCTGGGCGAAGTTTGTCGACCGAAGTCGACTTACGCATGAAGTTGCGCCGTTTATTGCTGGTGTTTGACGTTAGTGGTTACAGTTTGAAGGGTCTGTTATACTGGTATGACACAGGTCGTCTGTCGTAAGTTCGCACAACGATTAGAGGCGCCCTAAGCCGACCCCGAGTTACTTCGTGCTCGTGAGGACGTCCTTAATTCGAGTGATGTCATCGTAATGAGGTTATCAAAAAACACCTCGGTGTATGACGGGTGACTCATCTGGGCTACAGTTGTATGCTGAACTGGGTGCAACTCCAGAGAGAAGGAACAATCGTTGATGTTTCACACGGACCATTCGCGACTCGCTGGTACTAAAGCCGTCACTTATTCACAGGTAATCTTACATACCCATAAAGGTTGAGAGGCCATAGCCTGCGAAGGCTATTAGATAGGCTGTTCAACAGTTCGAATTAGTGGTGTAGGTGTGCATGGCGTGCGTATAGGGGCAATACAGCGATTAGTCTGATAATAGTAGATTGACAAATATTTATCTTGCTTAGTTCAACTGATCGTTCCTATGATTAAGGGCGCCATGAGTTCGATTCGTTGTGATCCTTAGGTATAACTCTGTATGTTCAACAGGAAGTTGGGCGTAGAACAGCGAACGGCGGTTTAATGCTTACTGAGCAGTAATGATTTTCGATTTCAAGGTTATGCATTCTTTGAGCACGCGACATGATGCTGTCAGATTGGCGATTATGACATAGCAATGCTAGTTTATGTTCAAAACAAATGTTTATGACGCCATAGTAGAAAAAACCTGTAGAGAACACAACCAGCCATAGGGAAGTGTTTAAGTGTTCCGCCTAGCAACTTTGTCTACAGTGCTGATTTTTTCTCTAGAAGCTCAAGGAAAGCATATCTGTGGATGCCCCCTGGATTATGCCCCTTTCATAGGTCGTCATTCTATGGTTTAATTTAAATTTAATCGTTGAATGAAGCAAGCTTCCGTAACGACGAAACGGCGGATCGAAGCTTGAAAGCTGCATTAGAAATTTGCTTAAAATCGTTGTTTCCCGAAGTTCTAAGCCCAACCCCCTTCGCTGATATCGCTTTGATCGATATGGGTCTTAACATTGAGCAGAAGCATTGGAATAGGCGTTTACCAACGTCAGACAGCTACATATCTGCTTGCATTAAGTGCAAACAGATGATATGTCCGCATAGACATGTTGCAGTTTCGGGCGATACTTTAATATTAATATTTTTGTTGGGCATTTATATTAGTAGACTAATTTTTAATTGTACTACACTAACTTCTTTATACATTAAATTATTTTTAATTTTTCATCAATAGGCATCAGAAGATACATAGGCTTCATATATGTTTGCACCGCATGATGATTATTGTCTGCTAGTTCTTTTCGTTTTTCAGATCTATCGCAAACATATAATTTACTATACTACAGTTAAGAGTTCGTATTAGGTCTCTTTAGTTGTTACCTTTTCGTATACCACTAACACTGCTTTAATTAAGGGTGGCGGTGCACTAAATGTATCGATAATAGGTCAAGCCAGAAACATAGGTTCTTGGAAAGTTAACGAACCTACGGCGACAGGGTGTCTTCGTTACTGTTTACCCTAACAGGCATCTACTAATTGTACAACAACATCTACTGGCTAACGATGCGTGACGAACTCGCGGGGTTTGAGGATGCCATGAAACGCTTTCATTTCGAAGTTCGCTCATCTCCGTTGGGTTGCTCTGTTATGCATTGCCATCTTCTATACGAGCACTGCCTACATTATTCCCTTTTTTTAAATTCGATATCACACTCAACCAGCTGTGGTCTATTATTAGCTGATCAATGGCTCTTTTAGGACCCGGAGGACTCCAGCCAGGCTCTTATTCTTAGTGCTAACAACATCTCATAACTCAGAGACCTACCACAGCTCTGGGTTGTCGTGACAAATTCTTGCCCTTACGTGGATCGATGAAAGCTAGTTGTATATTTAGTCCATTGGCTCCGCAAATACATATACCTCATGTTTTGATGTCGACAAACACGTGCGCGTACTATACTTTCCCATGAAACAATAATCGGCGAAACAGCCCTCAGCTGTCAAGACGTTATAAGTGTGCAGCAGGGAACCGACGTTTCTTTCCGTGCTTTAACTCTTCCGTAGATTTTAGTGCGTTTCGAAGCATTCGCTCTAAGTTTTTGCTACTCGTGTCATGCGAATGAAATCGCGCCACAAGAAACCAGTCGACAGAAATATATCGCGCTAGAGGATTATTTAATTGCGTGCGCGGTGTGTGGCTGTGTTCGGTCGCTATTTTTGGAAAAAAGTGACTCGTTGAACTATTCTTACCACTCGGTCACAATTGTTATTCTAGAATGAATGCACCGATATAATCTGGGATTATAAGCAAAAAGGTACTATCCTGAGATGATAATTGAGAAAAATGCACCGGGGTAAGGTGAGTGCGAAACGATGCGTAACGCACGAGAGATGAGATTGAACCGTCGAAATGTTCGGACAAGTCAAACTCACATCCTTGTGCATTTTCGAGTTATGAATAACAGCGAATGTTATATCCACGTACAAAAACGGTAAAAAAGGCTAACGAAAAGAAAAAAAACGTTTGTTGGATAATGTTGTACGTAAATAATGTATATGCTCAGTTTGGTGTGAAACCAGCCATCTTTTGAAAGAAATCATCATTAAATATCACTATTCCACCATACTATATATATATATATATATATATATAT
>MNPL01022519.1:6597-30191 GCA_002081605.1 Tropilaelaps mercedesae
ATCATATAATCTAGCTGGCAGCCACCGTCCCGATCTCCGTCTGCTGGCTGACAGATAGCTAAGTGTCAATAGATTCTAGCGCCATGTCAGAAGGTCGAGTTACATGATAGTTTAATTCTACCTTTCTTTATTTATTGTTGTTGGTATCGTGTTCAATATCTGGAGAATGCGATGTGTGTTGACTTTCACAAAGATGATTAAGCCCATGTGTCGGGCATACCGAACTATTAAAATCAAAGTGCCCAATCACCACAAATGACTAGGTTTCATAGCATAGGCTATATGATTGAGATAGCCAGCACTGATTAACCCATTACCTTTCATTCTATTAGTACATCTACTAACACAATATTTATATAAAAAAATAAACTTTCAACAAACAATCGATGGAAAAATCATATAGCCATAAAGTTTGTTGATTCCCCTAGTTAACACACGACTCAATTTCTTTATGGATGTGGGCATGAGGTGGTAGGTAGGGAACCTGTAAGTTAATTCCACAGGCCCAATTTCCTCTACGTATTCCTTGGGCACTATTATATTATCATTAAAGTCTTCTGTTGTGAAAAGCGATAGCTCTTCTCTATCCAAACATAGTGATGCAAATTAAGGATTTTTTTCTATACTACTGTACTTCAATCCATATAATGAGAGCAGCAACTCAGTTGTTATCGCTTGTTGAACTCTCCCAGAAGGGTTCGACGTAGGTTAACGCAAACCTTCTCAATAGTTGCCGTTTTTCCTTAGCTTGGTGTGTTCCGCATATTTTTATGATAACCTGCCCTTCTCACACCACGTATCCATAGTGTCGTTGAATTTCACTTGCTCTAAAAGGAGACGATTAAAGAAGACGGTTATCTTATTAGACTTTGGTGATACAAGGTAGATAGCCATTTGGTGCATAAAAACAGCCATTTTTCAAAAGCAATCATATTTCTCTTGGAGTGAGAGCTTATTGTTCTCGCCTTTGTGAATATCAGGATCGTCCAGAATTTTCACATTCATATGAGGTCGTTGACAGCAATCTCTCGGCTCACTGGTAATTCAAGTGCTAATTATAACAACAACAGCAGCGGTAGCAACAACACGACAGCAATAGCAACCACAACAGTAAGTTCGACAGGACTCGTGTTCTTGCTGCTAATGTTACATTACCCTCACTCTTGATATACTGCTTCCCGCCTCGTCTGCGGCCAACTCGACTTCAGCTTTTACGTTTCCTTTTTGTCTGGCAGCTTGCTTTTCATATTGAATTTGCTACTCTTTGTTGATTAGTTGTTTATGCGGCTGCCATCGTTGCTCGGCGTTGCTGCTGCTATTGTTGTTATTGTTGTGGTCAGTAAGGGCGATGCCGTCACTATCGCATGACTGTGGGATATATCTATTCGCATAGAAAAACGCGCATCATAGCGAGATATGAGGAAACCAACAATGCACGCACCTCAGTGTTTCTCGCCTTTGATAATTTCTTCTTTTTGCTTCTTTTCTCACTCTTTCAGGGATTATGCATGTACAGACAAACAGATTAGAGTGCTATTTCGCTCTCGCTCTTTCTAACGGAGGTAGTCTCGGGCTGCCTTCGCATTCGGTCGGTGGTTCGTGTTCGCTGTCGACCTCAAGTGGAAAGTCAGCTTGCTTTGACTTCACGCAACCGTCATCTTTGTTGTGTTTCGCCGCGCTTCTCCTATTTCCTCTTCTGTTCTGTTTCTCGATGGTTCTTATCCGGACGCCAGCCCGAATAATGATGATGCTCGCACTGCTGATGCTTCCTCTAAATGTTACATAGCTGGGTGTTCTGCTCTGCTTCTGAGCAAGAGATTCGCGTTCCAGGATTTGCGCTCATTCCGCCACAGGAGCAGCGGAAGGTCACACCGGCTTCACTTCACTCATGGGTTGACTCGTTGGTCTCACGACGACGTCAGGCAGGATCGGTCGTGCGATGTTGAAGTGCCGAATGCCTAATGCGGGTGCTTCCATAAGCGACACCGTTGTGCCACGTCCGCTCTAATAGAGTGAAGGCAGTGGGAGTCAAGCCGCCATCGTTAAATGTCCTCAATGCGTGAGTGCAACGTGTGTCCGGATGACCGAATTTTTTTGTTGCAGGTGACCCGTAGACGGAATCAAAGGACCGGATAAATCACAACGCATCTTAAGCAAACGACGGGGATAGAATACAACAGCCCGTACTGTGCCGTAATAAACAAACACACACACTAATACTAAGCCTGCACGAAATAAATAACGGAGCGTAATTTAAATGGTCATTAATAGTGTTGGCGTATATAGGGACATGCGACACTGATGATGTCGTTTATATCTTATAGATTGGTTACATATGGAACTGTTGCTTTTCATTCAACTTTGTTTTTGTTAGTCTTGCTTTCAGATATTCCAGTAAGTGTGCTAGCATACTAACGAACTTTGCTGAGTTTTTTTCATGTTTATCGCATCTAAAGTTTTCTAATAAGTGTTGGGCCACATGTTCAACATGCGTGGTATCAATTTTTTATATATGCCTATGTGCTATAGATTTGGCTTGAAAGGTATGCAATACTGACATAGCAATAACAATAGAAACTGATTTCAGAAACCATATATGCGTGATATATATGATTATGTCGATCCGGCTTCGTGGCTCTCAACAAGCTGTCTTCATGATGATAAAATATACGATATTGTCACTTGGAAGAAATTTTAAATATGTTATAACCTGAAAATAATACAGCGCCTTCATTATGAATTAGGCAGGCATCTGACGGCGGCCAACAACCTAGAAAGTACTAATTTTATGTACATATGGGTGTCTTTATGGTACTTCTAATATTTTAGTGTTCCAAAAATCCTTTTTGGTACAGTTTCTTCCGAAGTCCGGCGAGTGAAAATCCACACCAATTCTTGGTTCAAATGATTGTATGTGTTGCCATGGTTATCAATTGTTGACAAAGAAGATGATTCTTTTTGGCTCCAACACATGTACCAAATAGATCTGCTATGGCGAGTTCATAAAATGGTTGATACATTCAAAAGTCTTCAAGCCTTTGTGTTGAAGACAATCACTTTTTGGCCGAGGCTTTGTCGACGGAATTCTAGTCTTGTCACATGGCTACTCTTCCATTAATCATTACTAGAGCTCTCAATTTAAGAAAGCTTTCCACATGGCAGTCAAACATTTCAGTCAAATACCTCTTCGCTCCTTCACTATTTATACAAAAAAATGTAACTATTATTTTTATTTACAGAACTCATGCCTAATTTGAGCTCGGTTGTGATAGAGGCGCTAATTGCAGTCGCTGACGAACATATGTTAGATGCGCTAGTTCAGTTGTGCACCTCTTCGTTCCAATTTCTCTTTGCTATGCGGCGCGTAAGGAGAAAATGGATGGGTTTTAGCGAGGTTAGTGTGTTGCCAGTGCAGTTAGACATGTTTCTCTGTCTTTGTTACGATATAAAAATAGCCGAACGACAACTTCAGTTGCTTTGCTAGGCGTTTAAGTCCGATAAAAGACTACCTCAATGACCAATCATGGCCAGTAACGTGCCAGACAACAGACGTATTTCTTTGCCTCTTGGGCTCTACAAGGGAAGCGAAGTTGAAGACGTATGATAATGATGCCCGCGGGGGCATCTCTTCCTTTCTATCCTTCGCATAATGACATTGATCCTTGATACCGAAGCAGTATAAATCAAACGAGAAAAACTGAGAAAGGCTGCGAACGGCTTAAAAAATGTAAGGGAAAAACCTTAGACGAATAGAAGAGATGCTGGCCCATATATTTTATGACCACGCACTGTTCGATGATTTTTCGATATCTATTGGGAACAATTCGCAATTCGCCATAAAGAAGCTTGTTGTCTTTTGATAGCATAAATTACAATGGTCTGTTGTTCGAGAAGCATGGGGCAGAAGGTGCATCTGTGATGTTTTTTAGAGAGCAACTCACTCAGCTGTTTGTATTCGAAAAAGAAAGCGCCGTAATTTAAAGTAAATGTAAAGCCTGGTATAACGCAGTGCGGACTCCGATAGGACAAGAACTAAGTTTTTTCTCTATGTACAATTGGACTCCTTATCGGGGTGGCGCCCAACGGCTAGGGCGGTGTGCAGCACCACTAAATAGTCTAAGGCTACCCGCATTTGATGTGTGAATTATAAAGCTCTGGTTTAGCCGAGCGTGCAGCCTTTGTGGCCTTTGGAGCGACCACATGTTTACTCTTTTGTCTGATCCCCATTTTTAGATAGTTTTAGATTTTAATAAATGCGCACTGGCAGACACTACCTGTAAAAAAAAATGTTTGTCAAGTTCTCGTGTGGGTGTGTTCCGTTGATCCAAAGCTCACCGCGTTGAATACACTTAAATACTTCGTTATGCTCGCGTTCGCACGGTGCCGCATTGCTGTGCCGCAAAGCCTCTATAATTGAGAATAATCAGTGTCATTCCTGCAATGATCACCCTTCTCACCTGCAACAATTTGTCTTACCAACCCAATGTACAGGTATGAACGGTCTGTGGGCTTACGGGCAGTGTCTCAATACCGCCGTTTGTAGTATCGAACCGGCGTAGCAACATATAAGGCTGCTGTTGGAGCGTAGCTTTATCTTATCCTCCGGGAGATTGCCTTGCCTGTTCCAGACAATTTGCCTCTGTAGTCATATGTACGAGATACTCATTTCAAGTACAAAAACGATAGTATGGGCCAACAGTGTCTTACGCATTCGCTGTCATGCCGCACTGAAAGAGGGCGAACGTATGAATCTGTTGTGAGTTAAATAAGCGCCGCGCCCTAGTACTGGTGTACAGCCGATAATAGGGGACGCGGAATGGTGTGTGTTCTTTGAGGGAAATACAGAAAAGCAGCTTATACTGGAGGCGCTGAAGTTCGCCCGTTTGGGAATGTCGCAGAGGGAAAGGCTGCTCTGAGCAGGCGAGTAGGGCGCGAATGTCTTTTTTATTGGAGAGAGAAGACCCTTGCGGTCTCGAAGCGTTGGTCTAGAGTCAGGTCTGTTGGAATCTGGTCTAGTTGAACTGCACCAATCTTACGGCGTTTCCGGTATGTCAGACAACTTGAGGTCAATCCTATCGAAAATTGGTAGAGCGCATCCCAGTATGCCCTAACCTAACGATTCCTGTCGCTTCGGCTCCTCGGCCGGTTCGATATGGCTTGCGAGTAGCGAATGGGGTCGGACATGAACCGTGGATTTTATAGAACACAGATTTGGATATTCCTTAACTGGCCTGTGTAACATTTATAAGGAAATAGTGTGAGTTCGTACATCTCATGTGCATTGTTAACCAAAGCGTGCATTCAGATTTTGATTAATATATGGAGAAGTCCTGAGTTTTCTTCAGATTATATGAGATCGTAATCTCATTAATGCCACGTGGATACGTACATTGCTTTCAGCACTTTTACCTGGCTGCACAAGAAAAAAACAAACGGTTATAATAACAAAAAAGATTTCGCAAGTACAAAAATTATGCGTGGGTAAATTTCAAGCTTGTTAATTCCTTGGATACAACGGGCTCATAGAGAGCAAGGCATTATAGCAAGGCATCCCGTTGAGATTGTTGTTCCTTGACCTGTACGTTTCGTCAACGTTCTATATTTCGTAGTAGCGGTGCGTGCTTATCTACGTTTGATTCGCGAATCGCATATTTTCTTAAGAACACCGATGGTATGTCACACAAGAGGAGCTTTGCAATGACAATGTGACCCTATTCGTACGTTTGCTGTCATGATCTATAGACGCCAGCTCCAGTGTGAACTGTATAGTAACAGTGGCTTGAGAAGCAAGGCAATTGTCCATACTGCTTGCGTACCGACTACGGTGAAGAAGTCCATTTAGTCCGATTCAGTGTCATTGAGAAAGAGGTCATGTGAATACCATGGCCAAGGGTCAGAGGAAGCCGCAGGAGCAACAGCAGAAGCGAAGCGGCTGCATCGTCGGTGGTCAGCACAACAAACCAGAGTCTTGTGCGATTTAACGTCCCAGCCCGAAGAGTCCTATAGATCTCCGCGGATACAGACCGGCCAATACCGACGTTCGGCCGCAGATAACCACGGGGTTGTGCACCTTTATGACTGTGTGACCTGCGGAGGAACGGGTAATCAAGACGGACGGGCCAAACGACAACAAAGAGCAGGTTTCAAAAGCAACTCCGGCGAGATGTGATTTACTATGGATTAGGTAAAAGGGGGTAAACGTGGTCAAAGACGGTCCTTGTCTTTTTTCCCGATTCTGTTTTCGCAAACTGAACGGACCACAATGGGACGGGTCGATCATGTGAACAAGGAAACTGAGATGAAGTGAAAGGCCGGGTATAAGCCGAAAACGTAGAGGTAAAGATATCGTAAGTGTATGGGATGCTTCAATCATTTGATCGTAAAGCAGTTAAAGAGACTGAAAAAGACAGAAGTCACGAAAGGAAAGAGAATGTCTGTTGTATGTATGTTTGCACGTGTGTGTATACGGTGTAAAAGAACGATTATTACGGAATGACATGTTGCGTACTGGCTGGATGCCGGCCACGACAACGCCGGTGGGGTCCAAGAAAGAGATATTTAACTAAAGAGTTACCGAGGTTAAAGTTTCGATTTGGCGAGCGAAGAATTGATATAGTTGGAAATCACTTGAAATAACGCATCTTACTTTCACGTAAATGACAATGTAGAGCAAGAATTATAAGTGCTGCTGAATCAAAATATGGTATCTAAGGATCTGAAAAGCTAGCGAGTTAGTTACCAAAGGAATTCGGCGAATATACCATGTTTTTAACAACTCATGTTAAAGTTAAGGGCATCTTTTTTTGGTGCAAAGGCAGTCCATCGGAAAACCGACGTGGCAGGAGGGAGATCAGAAGCATTCACAACTGATGCCAGACGAATGGACGATAGCTGTGGACCGGACAATTGCTGTAAGTCATTTTATATGTGCGTGTTTGAGTGCGTTTATTGTGTGTTATTTTGTGTGTAAAATTGTGTCGTTGTGCTTGAAGCTGTTAAAAACAGAGAAGATGTTTTTATAATAGTGCTTCATGTGTGTATAGACTGCCCTCCTAAATGGTAAAAATTTTTCCCTGAAATAAACGTGGTGCCTTCCATGTAGAGAATATTGGCCGATTTAGCGTAAACTAGTTCGAATCCAAGGGTGAAAAAACATGCTATCGTTTTATTTAAAATGGAAGAAGTGCCACTATTCTGTATTTCATCTAGTTTTCCACTTTTGGATACATTGTTTTTGTTTTTTCCCTTCTTAGTGAAAATCATATTGAACTAGGTACACGGGCATCGCATACAGACGCCTATATTGATTATTTTTGTATAACTTATTTATGTTATGTTAAATAGTAAAACTGAATCAACAAGCATTGACTCTGATAATCCCTGCTATCAATATACTGATTGTAAGTACTACCCGAACTAAAATATTCGGTACCGAGTAGTGACAGAAGTATTTTCAGCTTTACTGTCGAACTTATCACGGGTTTGTAGCGAGGTCAGTAGCTCGCACATATCCACAGCTGAAGCATCATCTATTTTTCCCTTTTTCCCCGAACCATACCGCTTCTACCATCAAAAGATTCCTGGCAACCTCTAGTAGTACTAGATGCACTTCTGACTGACTATACTCGCTTCCATCTGTTCGTCTACTTGTACGAAACTAAAACACATAGTTGAACTATGCTGCCAATTTACGACTGCGTTTCGGCAACAACTTTGAGCAACGATGATCGGCTTATAGGCACTGTACGTTGTATATACACACAGTACGTCTATATACATATGCATTTAGTGTTAGCTGTCGCCTGGGCCACCGTTACATCGCTGTAATAGCAGTACAAACGTGGCATTAGGCGTATCGTATCACATCATATAGCTCGTTTCAGACAAAGGCTTGTTGGCAACAGCAATAGTTTTGTACTACCTGCACGTCTTCTGCTTTGCCCCTCCACTCCACAGTTGACCGCGTAAAGCTCACCGTTCCAGCCGGCGTTCGCGCTCAAACATCGTTTGTAGTGTGTACCTTGCATTCTGTGTCACCTGTCATCGATTTGTGCGTTTGCCCCTCGCCTGCGTCCCCACATCGACGGACTCACTAAATCTGCCATGGCCCATGTTGGTTGCCGCTATCGTCGATGGCAATGATGGTTGCGGTACTAGGTAGCCCAATTATTTTGTCACCTCGCATGCCTCATCCTCGAAGCATCGCCGTATGGACAGGCAGACTGTCACGTAAGGTATACGAGATGGTTCATGCATTAGACGGAACAAACGAACATGTACAGGCGGCACACGAATCAGAAAGGGCAACACTGAGGGCTAATCTGAGACGGATGGGAAAAGGAATGTTTATTAGGGACGGGAATTCGTAATCCTGTACTGATAACTGCACAGAATCCGATGTTGAGTATCTTTATTTATAATCCTTCATCCCTGCGCTTCCTTAAGTATGTAATGAAGTGTAGCTCTGCTTACCTGGATTGGATAGGCTCTACTAAAATTCCAGTGTTTGTTTCATAAATTGTACTAAAGACCGACGTGCGATGATGAGAAAGTAAAAGACAAAACAAAAATTAACTTACTTTCACTCCGGATCTTTTTTTGTTTTTACGTTCGTTGATATTTTTCACTTTGGCATGATAACGGTAGATGGACATTGCTTACAGTCCTCCACTTCACCACTCGACCAACTGTGGGATTTCGCAACGATAAGAGTGAACAGGCCAAAACGCCCAAATTGAAGAATTCTCGTTAGCCTTGCCCAGGATATTTAAAAATGGCTTGCTTCTCCCTCTTTGTCATTGAAGTAAACCGACGAATTCTGTTATCCGTAGAAAGCGGCGACAGCGAAACCTTAGCTGTGCTTAATTTGAGGTAAGCACTGATCAGTGGGATGAACGAATTGGTTGATGTAGAGGTTGAGGGCCCTTGGAAGCTTGGAAGACAAAAGCCGTCTATGGATAGCTCTTTTCCTGCTACACCGTTACTCATAGCACAGTTATGTAGCTGCTACAGCTGCCTTTTTTGACGTGTACGCAAATGAGCGGATCTTAGTAATATTGACGGCCATCCAAAAGGAAATGACGTAAAGTTGTAGTACGAGAAAAGAAAAGGGGATAGAGAGGAGCAGTGGGAAAAGCTGAGAATATTTGGAGCGTAAACATATAGACAGTGACGACGAAACGTTGTAGCACATTTACAAAATATTGACTACAGAAAATACGTAGAATGATCTCAGCTTAATCTTTTTTTTTGACTCTACTGCAGGACCGATGGTGCTAACTTAGAAAGAATAAAAGAAGTCTCCTTTTATAAGAACAATACCACATCCCACAGAATACAAGTAGAGATTACAGTGTTCTGCGCTTCGACTACTTAGCTAGCGGAGTCATGAGAAGGTTCGCATATAAGTACGAATTTGTGTTTTTAACAAGATAAAAACAATTGTTATGCTGCGGACAGAACTGCCAAAGCTTACTCGATTTATTTATAACATACGTTTAATAGTAAAAAATGAACGTATGTTTTTATCATCGAATAATATTATGCGTTAGCGTGCGACTTTGCAGTCAAACACCGTATATGTACACGCTTGCTGTCGTAAACTGTGCAAGCCTATACGTACGTTTTAGCATAATGCTTGTGTGTGTACAGAATGTGTACTTTTCTAAATAGTGAACATTTTTTTCCTGAAATCCACCTGACGCTCTCCATGTAGAAAAGATTTAGCGTAAACTATTTCGAATCTAGCAGCATGCCATCGTTTCGTTTAAGACAAGAGAAACATTAAATGACCAACTGTATGGGGACCTCTGTCATAAGAACACTCCTTCTTACTGAAATTTGTAACACGGAAGTTTTTACTGTAGGTAGTTATATGTGTGAGGGCAGACATTCTACAATAAAGTTTAGCTATACTAGCCGTTAATTCATTAAAATTTGTTTCCCAAACAAAATATTAACTTGTATAGAGGACCATATACGACATGAAAAAATTCACTTTAAGCTAAATATGATTACGTTTCGGGTTTTGCGCGTAAGGAATTGGAGATATCATGATAAAAATATTTGACTGGCGAATTTTGCATTGGCAAACCTGAACAGCAATAGTGTTCACAGGGGTGTTGCCGGCCTAACCCGTTGCAAAAAAAAATGTCTTATTTTGTGACGTTTGGTTCTTTTGGTTACGTAGTGGTGAAACAATAAAACCTTACAGCAGAACAAAGAATCATTTGTTTTACTTTATATTTTACTCCAACGAGATTTATGAGAAACGAGAATGTGGCAACTTGAACAAAAAATCATTGAATTGCTGAATTTGCTTGAAGATTTATGCTGAGTATCCGTTTTCTTGGTCATCGCGACCAGCCTTAACTCATCCAGTGTGACCCAATAGTTAACATGCGTGGGTACGGCTCTAGTTGAGCGTCAAGCTTGGTGGACATTAGATAGCCATTAAAACTCTGCGATAATTTGCTGTGCATGCGCGGACCAGACTGAAAGTCCACCGGTTAAATCTGTGCTGCATTGATCAAGGGAGCACCGCACCCCACGCCGGTTTGCTCGCTGCACGATAGGAACGGAACAGTAGAGAAGCAAGTCAGAACTATGGCTTAAACGACGCGCACATAGATTCGCTCATAAATACAAAAGCCACAGCGTACGTAGGTTGCAAAGCGAGTCACAATAATCGGGCACGATTGTTGTAGTGTTGTTTGTCATGTATTTATGGGATAAATAATGCTTTGAAAGATCGCTCGCGGGCACCAACACAAGGACCCCACCCACCTGCACACATACATGGTGAAAAAAAGCGGGAATTTTGTGGCGTTATTGGCCTCACTTTGAAAGACGATGTTGATAGACGAAATTTACAGCGAAAGGTTCGTTTTTGTGGAAGTTGTGACGGTGAAGAAAGAGAGAATAGCCAGATGGGATTGAACTGGAGTAAACATTTTAATGGACTCGCCTGATGGATTTTTCCTAAGCACGAGAGTGACAAAGCCAACCCGCAAAAATGCGTTCCACTGTATGTACATAAATTTGCATATTGAAAGAGGTATACTAATGACGTGAACAGGGAGGTCTCCGTAAGGTATAACACTATGATAGCGAACGTTTTTTTATAAATATTAGGAAGTTTCACGCATCCGATAGCTATTGAACGAACCAAAGAGGTTGAGTTGAATAAGAGCTAGATATATACATTCCCAACAACAAAATACGCCTTACTGTTGTTGTGTTTGATCCGCATGATAAAAAGAAATTCAAAAGTTATCGAAACATGTATGTGACATGTTACTACGCAATTTTTAACTTATCCTAGCATCTACGAAAGCATGTGCAGGTCTATATATAATAAGTATCGGGATATATCCTTTAATATGAATCAAAGGTAGAATTATCAGAGATTCTAGCTAGTCAAAATTATGTTCGTAAATCTTTATTGCTTAAAAAGCAAACGTGCTGTTGAGGATGAATTGGAAACTTGCACAAAAGTGTTGAATTGAATTGGTCAAGGATGTTCCTGAATTGACAGTAACTTAACAGAATATATTTATTATCATATGCCTGTTTATTAAATTTGAATGGAAGTACCTGAGGGAAAAACATCGGAAACTGACTGTTTGCGACCTAACAAACTTAAACCGGAAGTAAATCACGAGAACAGGATGTTCTCTGCTAGGTAAAAGAACATTGGTATTATTTAATGCGTACATAAGAACGTTGTTCCTTAAATATAACATGATATTTGCGTTTCAGGTAAGCACTGCTGCTCGTCTATGAAAAGGAACTTACTGCTAATATTTATAGAGGTATAGCCCTGAACGTACGTAGGTTTGTTATAGAAATCCTTTCTCAATACTGCTTTGAACGTATCCAGTTTATACAAACAGGCAAAGTTGTAGAAGTTTATTGGTGAACGTGTTGTTCACAATCTGAATAAACATTTGTCATGAGGGGCAGGGAATAAACGGGAACGCAACCAGCTTAGTTTGATAAATTAAACACGAATTGCATCTAATCTACTCCTACTAGCGTAATTGACATGAGAAAAAATTGACGGCTTTCAAAGGTGTTGAATAGGCCGATTATCTATACACGTCGAGGTCGATGGCTTGGTGCATTCGTGTGCGTCTTGCAACCAGGGGAGCACGTAGGTGCATGGGTTCGATCTCCGCCGTTACACATTTACATTTATGGGGTCCGTCTTACAAAGCAATGCAAAAAATAGCTACCGTGGGTGTTAAATGTTGGCTGATAATCAACCCTAAAACTATTATCTACACACACGCATTCGATTGAAGATAGTGCTAAAAACCATGTGAGCCTCAACCGCACTTTTGAAGTAAATGATGGAAATTTTGTTTAATTATGACCTTAAACAAAAAAGTCGCTTGTTTATTATTTTGTTCATTTTTCATAAAAAACGTTGCTTCAGCAGTTTAAGCAACAACTGGAATTGAAGGTATACATTTCCAGTTGGCCACTCTCGTAATAAGCTGGCTCATAAAACTTGTATTGCGTAGACTACCCATGGAAAAAGGCAAAAAGCGGAGGTAACATGGGAAGACAAAAAACAACAGAAGAGCTTGTGGGAATAGATAGGGACCGTATCGGGATTTTATCATTCTCGGTTTGAGCTGAATGTGATGCTTGCGACGTCCTGGCTTTTTGCGCGCAGAATATATGAGTCCCGGATATACCATCGAAACTCAGGCATCCCTAGCTGCCATTTCGCCACTGATCAAAGGGGAGTTTATATAAGGTAGGAATATTTATGTCATTCTTTACGCCGCTATAATGCGATGCTGTTATATCTTGACCAGGGCGATAAAGTAAAGCAACAGTTTCGGGAGTGGAAAAACGTCCACTTCTTTTTGCTAGCTAGATTATAAGATTAGTACGTTGATATGGCTCGCTAAATGGCGCTGTATCATCCTAATTCATAGTAGTCTCTATTTCTGAGATGCAAGTGCGTAGGCAAACTTTGGTGGGGGGTCAGCTTGATCAGATTTATGGTGGCCCGTTGTTTAATCATCACCCCGCACTTAATTACCTCGTGCAGTATTCATTCCTTTACCTGCAAATATTCATTTGAATTGACGGCAGTGTCTACAATGAGGGGTCATATAGATAAAGGCCATGTTAAGTAGGGAACTTTGACAAAAAGATAACTATATTCCCAAAAAGACCGTACGCAGTGCAGTGTAATACCCCGCTATATTTTTTGTGCCTGGTGTACATGTTTGTATATTAGTATATATCTGTTAACATGTTTATTTCAAGGTGCTTCGTCTAAATGGGAAACTTTGTGACACGTTGGGTGGATGTGCTACAACGTTTGTGGGTACATCGTTGCAGTCGTATTATATTTTCAGGGTATCTTCTATTCTATCTATGCTCTACAAAAATCATTCCTGGCATGCCGATTTGTGCTCATTTCATTAAAAATGGCACAAAATGTTCCCGTTTCGGATCCAATAAAGCTGTCTAACTGTAGTGCATACGGATTAATAGCAACAGTTTTTGTTTCCGATTATTTTCTGATGGTTGGTTGTTGTTGGTGATGTTTCTCCTTTTTTGTAAATTATCTCACTTCCAGTTTGTACGATCAAAATTTAAAAATTATTTTTCACAAAATATATGGAGAAATGTGCTGTCTTCTCCTAATTTATGTAACCCGCAAAATTAAACCTTAACGTACTTAATAAGTCGAGTGTGGATAGAACATGTTTATATGCACTTGAAATATAGATGGTGTTAAGCTCCTTCTTGCAAAGTCCATTTGAAGTACGTTTATAACATCTCGTCAAAGATTGAGATCAATACCGACTCGTTCATACACCTTCTCATTTCCCCTTGAATCACCAGATGACGATCGGCTGCCAAGTAACGACGTTCAAGACGAAGCCAATCATCAATATCAAGCTTGAACAGCTTTCGGGAAAGCGAGTTGCGTGCTTGACTGCAAGTCCCAATAAATATTGCGTGTAATATAAAACAGTCAGCGTGTTTTCACTTCTTGCTGTACGACAACACGAAATCAAGCTTTCATATAAGGTGCTTGCTTCGGGTGAGCTTATAAGTTTTTTGCGGCTGTCTTTGAGTTGACCTGCATCGTCGAGCCAGAGAAACGTAAATATTCGAACACGAACCGTGTGATGTCGGTAAATTACACGAAACGGCTTATCGCCGGCAACAGGTAAAAGTGATTACATCTTCTACAGGTCAATAAAATAAATTTACACCTAAGGTATTCTTATGCTCTCACAACGATCCGAAATCATCCAAAATCTGAGGAATAAATACATTGAAGCATAGCGCAGATGCACGTTGCGAAATCCCTATTAATATTGTGTGACTGGAAACAATGACATTTATAACAGGGCAAGCAGGGGAACAACAGAAGTGGCAATTGTTTTGAATAAGGTGCTACGACAGAAAATATTTTTATAGATCACTAATCTACCCGCCTTTCTGTACAATTCAATAGTATTAGCCATCTTGACAAAAAATTAGCGTCTTACCCGATTGAAAAAAACACAAACCATGTTGTACCTCTCGGATTTGCACTCTATATAAAAATATAGCAATAAATCCGATTTACAAGGCATCTTAATGCATATACATTGAGAAAGCATTTACCAAGGAAATTCTTCCACCAGAAAAGTGATACTCGGAATAATCACAAAGAATAAATTTTGAAGAGAAAACCCCTGAATACGCTAGAAAAAATAACTCCTTATCAAAATGAACAAAAGCAGAAAATATATCATTATTTTGAGCAAATTTGAATTCACGAAAAATTAAGCGTGCAAAGTCGTTTAATGATCTAATCAAACCCCAGTCCCCCAAGTCTCTGTCCTGATTCCTAGAAACCCCACAAATATTTTATTTTCTTTGTCCTTGGAAATCGTTAGGAAGAGGACGACTGACCTCATTAACGGTACTGTTGTATCGAAACCCTCTTTGCAGTCATTAGGTAATCCAAGTGGTTGCTTTTGGTGTTGAATGCTTCTTTAGTCACGCGATAGTTAAAGGTTGAAATATCATTTTTTAATGAGAAAATGAACTTCTTATTAATATAAAAACTACACGCTCATTAAAAAATGAAACAACAAGTATTCATATATCCTGAATACATACATATACGATACATGATTATTTAAAAGAACAAGCATGTCTATGGTACGAATGCGTTGAATACTTTCGTTATAATAATTCCAACGGCTATGAATTATACAATCTGGTTAGCAGATGAAATTGAACATTGTGTAAATAAATAAATTAATTAAGATGTTACATTGGGTTGGAAGAAAAGGATTTCATTTCTGAACTAGGAAAATGAATTATAAATTCACTTCATTAATACATCTTTATAAGTGCGCGGGAACCTGATTCGTCTAGAATGTTTACGTCGACTCTCATCAGACTTTTAAATTAATTAACTTAGCTCATAGAGAGCTGATGCGGTTTATGAATGAATTCCGATAGAGTGAATCTTTTAGCTGAAAATACACAAGCAAGGTCGGGAGACTTAATTTACCTCAGAAAATTCAATGCTGGAATTTATTCAATATGCCAACAGGTACATAACAAGATATGTCGACGTATATCAACTTTTATTGACTTCTGCATATTTTATGAAATAAGAAGACATACATACAACGCGTCGCATCATGTATTGTAATTTGCGGCACGCTTTATAAGAAACATGGCATTTCCTATCGAAAATAAATAAAAGATTATATAGGTTTATTATAAATTGCCATCACGTTGTTCTTTTAGAATACTCCGTTGTAATTTAATACCAAAATTCTTCCTACAAGCAGCTAGAGTTCCGTCAACACATTCTTCAGCCAACGAAACTCCGTCACCGGGAATGGGAATCTCGGGCTTATCGTGCCTGTTTCCAGAGGATGAATACCTTACTTTCAGTGACAGGATATACAGGTCCCCGTCTCATCCCTGGAACAGGCGATGAACTACCTCAGTAAAAAGAGTCAGTGGTAAGAGCGCTCAAACTAAAACCGCTAAAATCTGGTTGGAAAAGCACATCAATATCGTTTCACAGCAAAATTTTATCTCCAAATGATGACCTAGTTATTGTTATTATTATGATACACTTTCCGAGTATCTTACCATTTGTAAGCACGCATAGGGCGTTGTTTTTTTCTACCAGTGAGTTGATGGCATCATATGCAAATGGCTGCTACCGACGTAGTAAAACAACCACTTGTGGCGTTCCCTATCTTTCGCAGTAATCATTATCTTCATGGCAATCATCATACCTTTTCCTTTAAAGAGTGCAATTCGAAACACAAACGAGTTTGACATAATGCTTAGAAGCTATACCAATGTCATAGTCCGATAATATATTTCACCGACTTACGTACAGCGACACCTGCAAGATGATTCAAGAGTCATCGAAGAAAGGTTGGTAGTCGTTGGCTGCTCAGTTGGACCTTCGTGTATTTGCTTCGGGCTACAGGTCACCGGCAACGTAGATTAGGACTGTTAGACCTGCCTATTCTCAAACACAGGGTGATCTACGGATAACTCAAGGCCTGAGGTAAGTGGACGGTGAATCTCATCATAAAAAACGCGCAGTTGGACACGCCGCTTGTGCGTGACTATCTCAAGTATTGCATCTATCCCGCTTGTTCCCCATGTGCTGTTCGTCGCGGAGAGCGCGCGAGCGACACCCTCCTGTTGCCATAACGGTGGCCAGATCTTTCTTCACTTGAAGGGTTATGACACAGCCCTTTCAGCCCCACAGACAGAAGTCCGGCCCATCCGGATACTCTCTGCCTCAATAGCTGCTGCATCGCCTCGTTGCGTTGAAGAATCCGGTCTAGAACACCACTGTATGAGCAGCGACAATTGTCATAACTTCAACTGCGAAGAGCAACCCAAGTACGCGCAGGGAGCAGCCAGCCAAAGGAAAGCACGTTAGTAGCAGTGGTGAGTAGATTAAATATACTGGACTACATCCGTTGCGCCAGTTATCACAGTGTAACCGGCTGTATGTGTACACGGACTTTATATATCTGCATTACCAGATCATGATGACGATCATTATGACAACAATGGTGAAAATCAAGTTACTGCATTTGGTTCGATATGGTTGGCCACGGCAGGTAGAATATAACTGTGACAAACCCATCCACAAAATGTTTGCTACTGCCGCTATTGATGTTTCTGCTGAAGGACTTATACACGTTATAAGTCACTATAATAATCCTCTGATAGTCAGAGCGAATGTGCAATGCATCTCTTTAAGTTTACAATTGCTTCGTTGACTAAGTGACTGCCTTTTGCCACCTCGCATATTTTTGTGGATCTTTGAGCATGCCATGATATTTCTTTATTGTTTTCTTTTGTTGAGAATTGTAGAACTTTGTGACGGATTTAGCAAAAAAAGTTTATAAAGATGGTTAGTCGTACAGGATGTTTCTTGCTAAGAGACCGTAGGAAACACTGAAAGTACATTTCGTATAAACGTATCCAAATCCGTAATAAATGACCTTTTTTCCAAAAGATGTAAACGTTCCGTAAACGTCCAGTCGACAAATCATTTTAGTTTTCGGATTGCATTTTGCGAAAGGCTCTATCACAGGGTTTAAAATGATTAAGTGGAAACATTGTAATGACCGGAAAATGGTAAAGATTTGCGTGTTGCAACCGTAACAGCAACGGTTACTGATTAAAACGAACAAATATTGAAGTAAAGTCCGAATTTGCAGGCGACCCACAGCGAATTTGTAAATGCCTCTTAGAATAATTTAGCGTATTTTCTTATTGTTGTATATTTTCTAAAATAATCCTCTGAAGATATTTGTGTCTGACATGTATACTCTAGAGAACATAGAAGGCAAGGAAGTAGTAAGTTCGTTGGGCTGAAAACAATAAAGTACGTTCATTAGGTCATAATGTAACCCCGTCTGCCTTCACGGCTGAGTACAATTTGATCTAGAGCGAGTTTTTAAATTCCAGTAAAAATGGAATATCAACGATCGCAGATGTCCGACAGTAATCATCACGTGATTGACATCACGCGACAGTGATCATCACATTGTGTGTAATTGTAGTCACCGTTCTCGTTTTTGTTAGCTATTTAATTAACGAGACTAGTTCAAGTAACCGCTAGAACTAACCAAACTGGAAAAAAAACGAAAATTATTGCAGTAGATTATTTTTTATTTGCTTTAAATGCTGCTTCTAAAGTCATAGCACTTAACTCCAAGGTTTATCAGTTCCTGTCGCGTCCTAAGAAAAAGAGCAACAAGCAGCCATTGGTCAACATACTTATGTGACTTTGAATAATTAAACATTCATTCATTCTAGTATGTAAGTCAACTACCAGCCAGCAAACTAACTACTCTGTTGTTTCTCACTCTCCCATTTTCTTTTATACGAAGGATCTTACTTGGAGCACTCCCACGTATACAATAGCTTCGTATTTCTGTCTGCATAGATTGGCTTTACGTTATAGAGATAAGCTATAATATAGTCTGGCATTATTAACGGAAGTGAAGTCATCTTCGGTACTCGGGACCGCAGGAGTGACGCCAAACAATAGAGTCGTCAGTTGTAGTGACTTTTAAGGCCATCATCAGGATACGAGTAACCATTCTTACCTTTAGGCTTCCTGGGAGGGGTCTATCGACGTTTCGGGATATATCTTAGCATGGGCTGAGCTATTAGTCAGGTGACTTGAACCATCCTATTATACAGGTTTGAGAACCTTGATCTCCTAGGCAATGTTATAGTTAATAAAATAAATATCTGTACAAGAATAGAAACTATAAAGCCCACCGGAATTTTTCAAGGCACTTACTCTGGTGTGTAAAAAATAAAAAAGAATACCTATACAATGAGCCAAAAAATTACTCTAGTTGCTCTAGTTGACTTAATTTAAAGGTTACCGTGATGTAAGGATTAACCGTTTTTCTTGGAATTAACATATTAGGTTTCCTTTTCGTGATTTTCATATTGGTGGTGCAAGTGCTGATATTGAGTGCACAATACGTTGCTGAAGACAACAGATACTTATTATGAATTACTGCACTAGCGGAAACGCTTCCAAAAAACAGAGTTGATCTGTTCTATTTTTGAGTTTAAACTCAGGTAATAGATTCAGTAAACTTCTTGCTTTTGAAAAAAATTACAATAGGACAATGACTGTAAAATACAGAATACAATAGACATTTACCGTGAAAACATTATAACAGTCTTTGCAAATAACTATCGTACCGATATATAGAACATAACGCAAGTTTGCTATAGGCAAACGTAAATATGCGTACGCACATGAGGAGGTAAAATGACGGCACTTTTTGTATAAATATATATATATATATATAAACACGCTGCATCTTCGCAATTTCGTCTGCATTTTAGAGCATACTGCAAAAGCACCTTTGTCCAATATCCATAATACCGATAATTTAATAAATGCTTCTTTTCCCAAGGTTAGTGTTGTAAGAAATCCACAAGCTAGCGTTGGAATTGAATTATGTCTAACTGCGGTTGTAGCTGGAGTTATACAGTACTTTGCTGATTATCATATGGTAGCACCAATGCATATTTACATGTATGAAATATTATTATTTCTCGTTATGTACGATTGCTGCTCGGGTTTTGTCGAGGCTACGGTATGTACATCTATGTACAGTGCCGCGAGGTCTATACGCATCGTACGTGCTATTGGGCGTTGGCGTTTCAGTCTACAACACAGAATACGATACATATGCTCGTTCGACGCATGTTTAAATAACCAACCAATACCTTAAATACAAAGCAAGTTACATGTACTCACATGTTTATTCAATAGATCTCCGATGCCAAAGGGCGTTGTCTTCGTGTAACAATGGCAGTGATGCACATCTCAAATCATACACCGCCACCATCGGCGCCACCACCACCACCGCAGTGAACTGTCCAAGTGGTCAATCTCATAAAAATGCCACCTAAGTGGCTCAACTTGACTTGTAGAAGCATAACATTTTCTCAACCAAACGACCGCTGCCGCTCATCACTGCTGGACGGGGGAACAGAATTCAGTAAGAAAGGAAGGTAACATTTTAGGAATGTCCTATTCCGCTATCATAATCGTCGTCTTATTGAGAAGCGTTCATATAACCTTGCAATGTTCACTGTCGGGCATTTGACGAGAAATATATAGCTGTCATTATATATCGTTTGGCATTGGCAGCAACAAAAAATTTAGGTAATAACAACGATGACTACAGTTATGTTGATATTTGCATAAGTTTTGTATACCTGAGACGTAGACGGGCTGTACATGAGCAAACCGTTCTTTTTGCGATAGCGATGACGAATGAAGTCTTTAAATAAGCAGTGGAACTCAAAGGAGAAACACAGTTATAATTAGGGCTGATGATGACTATCCATGTTGATACCCAAGTAGTCTGACTCTGCCGCCTTGGATAAAATGATGGAGGCTCTAGAAAGATATAAAAAGAAATTAACGTTAATCGAATGGTACCCAAGTATTCGCTCGATGAGAGTAATAGAATTATACGAACAGACGATTTGTTTCAAATTGAGTTGTCTTGCATCAAATTGTCATAAATGTGTCATCTGTAGGATATGGTGGTCTTGGTGGCGGACTAAATGGTGCACCGCATCATAATTAGTTTGAAGAAACTTTTGGTTGACACATTAATTAGATATATATATATATATATATATATATATCTAACTATTGCCTAACTTGCTGTCTATTCTTTCTTCCGTCTCATTCTCACCGCCCATCAGTAACAGTTAATTTTGTGGAGATTAATCTGATCGGGCAGCGGAGGGACAAGCAGCTCTACATGGTGCGTATCTTAGACAATGAACCTTCTCCACGGAGACCGGACCCAGGGCGAATGAAACGTGGCAAATGGGAATTGACGGTGAACAAATATTGTCGAGCACCGTTGAAGTTGCTCCGCTGCTGTTCAGCTATAAAACACACTTTTTTGAGGATGACACACTGAAGAGTACTGTTTGTTTCTTTTATTGCGATGCAAGTGAATGTATATGTGTGGGCGCTTATATATGCATACGAGTTGGGTAGGATTATCAGCTTTAAAAGGGGACGAAGATATTCGCCTGCTTTGAGAGTGGATTGAACGACTCGTGTCGTGGTGATAGGACGTACCATCGCGGTGAAAGTCTATATCGATTACATGGCCATTTTGCTCGACCCATAACGTAACAAACAGGGTGCACATCGTCGACACAGTTTATAGCGATGTCACAGCTAACCAGCTACAGCCATGGTGAGAAATCATTGGCATTCTAAGAAGTTTGCATACCACTGGTAACCGACGCGAGAGTCAACCGTGGCTATTAGACAGTTAAATAAATAGTAGTGGTTATAAATGTCTATTAAAAGTAGGATCGCCACAGACGTAAAAATTGAATGATTCGGTGGAATTCGAATGACTCTATTCCAATGTCGATTAGCCCGGCAGCGGATAATTGATAAGCAATATTTGTACCTTTAAATTTACAAGTGTATTCTATACATTAAAATTCAATACATTAGGAAGCAAGTTCGATTAAATTCTTTAATTAATGTCTTTCTAACCAACCGTATCAGTGGTTCAAATGAAGTAAACGGAAAAGTACAACTTATGGTACGGTAAACCGCGCAAAATTCACGTCAGCTCAAAACATTATTAACTTTACTAGGGCTTTTTGGCGGCGAGTAAATGTGGTAAAATAGATCAAGAAAAATAGTGACGCGGTCTTCACGGGCTCAATACGCTGCGGGTAATAACTACACCATGATTTGCTGTCACTTTGGGAATCCATGAAACGTAAGTCCGGAAGGCAGCCTACACTTGGCTCACCTATTGGTTTAAATTATTCTTAGATGTAATGATGTATTCTTATGAAGCGGAATAAACTGAATCAGGCAAAAGTTGGAGGTTCAATGAGAATAACGTTCGCATAATGTCTTCGTTTGAACGACTGGGTTGTGTTTACAAATCAAATCCCGTTTTGATCAGCTGAAGCGGAAAGGAGGAGAGTGTCTAATCTCTGCGCATTCTTGTAGCCTGACGGACCAGTTAGCAGGGACCGAATGTCTAGGCTCCCCGTCACCCACAGCTGAGTTCGGTAAGCACAAGCCACGGCTAGCAAGTTTGCTTCGTAGACGGAAGAGGCGGAGAGTAGAGCACAAAGAGTTGGTGCGTTTACGAAGATGTTAAAGCTCTTGCAGCACTTTTTGCGGCCTCTTTGAGATCTCCTCCTGTGTAACTGCGAGAGTAATAGTAGGAGGAGTAACTCGAGAGAAGCCGTTGCCCGCAGCATCCACTAACTGAAAAAATTAACCGGAAAAAATGAATCCTTTCGACCTAGTTCTGCTAAATCTGTAGATACTTGGCTCACCTCATATTATAGGTGGCCGAGAGTGTGACATGGCAGGAAGCACGTTCAGTCAGAATGCTATAATAAAAAACTGAAAAACTTTATAGATGTTATTAATAAATCTGCAAGTACAAAGGCCGCATCGGATCGCATATGCCCTGTAAGACATGAACCGGTAATGTGATATGATAATATGAAAATATTTCGCCCACAAGATATATTGACTAAATCAACCTAGGATCATAAGGTCGCGCACATCATAAAGATAAGCGATCCTGCGTTTTTTTTAGTGAGCGATTTGCTTTTCATGAGATAGCCAAAGAGGGTCACATGTTTAGTTTATGTGAGACACATGTGCACAACCATGATAATTGACATTTTACGTCTGATTTAGCATTTTGGAGAATCATGTAAGCGCAAAAAATTGTGAAAGGCATTTCTTAGCAATTCAATTAAGGCAAGGCTGTGTACATAACATCGTTCATCCTCAAGTACACACAAAAACCTTAAAAATCTGTTCCTGCACTTTCCAACGTGTATCATACAAATGTTACGTATAATTGTGCTCTTAACGTTTCAAAAAAAGTGCAAACGGTTGAGATGTTAGAATACCCTCAGCATTCAACCAACTGTAGCCTTGATCTTTAAGTCTCGCTGTCAATTATTCTAAATACCCGAAATTTGTTGGTTATGGTTAACGAAATTTCGGACGGAATTTTAGGCTGTAAAATGTGTCGTTCCATGCGGGAAATCGCAAAATATCCTTTTCAAACTGTGTAGGGTCGTAATCTGAGTACAGATATTCATTATGTTTAAAAAACAATGTATGCATTATTATAATTAAAAAAATAATTTATAAATTTATTACATTAAATTAATTTAAGGAAAATAAATATAGGTTTTTATTAGAATAAAAAATAAAAAAAAATTAAAATTAAAAAGAAGAATTTATATTTTACATAGTAAATTTACATAGTAAAAAATAATATAAAATAGATTATATAATTATTTTTAGAAAATAATTTATAAAATTTAAAAAAAAATAGAGTTTTACTATAATATTTAGATTAATTTTGTGCCAGCAGCTGCGTTTAAACAAAATAAATGAAATAGAAATAATTTTTATTTATTATTAAATTGGTTATATAGCGTGCCATTTTATAATCAGTTCAAACCTCCTATTTGTCCATCTTTTACTTCTGTTT
>MNPL01022519.1:30726-40759 GCA_002081605.1 Tropilaelaps mercedesae
TTTATTTTTTACGCGTGAGTAGGCAAACTATAACGAGATCACAGACAAGTGCGTGCGCATTTCCTATTATACTCCGGCAGATGACGGGCGATGGCCATTCAGAAGCATATATCCATAGAATAAATCGTACTAAGTCGGCTTTTTTTATTAATGTTAAGGCAAATTATGTATTATACGTTATTTAGATACATTTTTATGGTTTAAGGGTCAGGGTCTGAACATCAGAATACAAGCTCCAATGGTCTTGAGCTCTAGTTGGAGAAACTATAGGCTAAGTTGTATGTAATATTTATTTGTTCTGATATCGGCATTCAATCGCATTTGATGAATGTTGTTCTAATACAGTGATTAATATTTATATACGTCTCTGTATATCTTGTTTCATAATCGTCCAAGATTCTATCATTGGGAGAACTTGCGTAACAATTGCAGATATTCGATTTTCCTCAGTCAAGTCATAAGCTTCCTAAGCGCGGACAACTGCAAGGAGTCAGCATTATCGCTTTCAATGCATGCGTGTGTGTACGCAACAGTGTTCGATATGATTAATAATATAAAAACGCAAAACCAGTGGATGAAAGATTGCGATCATTAACAGGGCATATCACCCACATACTAAATCCACAAATTTTTATGGCGTAGACTTTGTAATTCGTTTCGCTACTCCGCGGGTTAGAAGCAAAAACGAGAGACTGGTGGTAAATATTAGAAAATATTTTAAAATGATTTTTGTATCAGGGCTTATTAATAAAGATTTAATATTAAATAATTATCGAATAAAATTGATTTAAAAAATAAAGTATTTTTGTTGGAAAAAAGTATAATATTCGTTTAGAAAATGAAATTTTTGTAGTGATTTTTATTTCTAGTTATAAGAATTTTATTTTCTATAATTTCTTAATCCTTAATAAATTATTTTTTTCTCAATAACCTTAAAGTGCTGTAGTTGATCTGTATTGGATCTCACATTGGTTCTCACAAGAAAAATGCGCTACCGTCGACTCCCTATAGCTGTTTGATGTTAATCAGACGGAGTTACAACGGCTGCTGTTGGTACAGCAGACTACTTCTTTCAGTAACCTTTAGACGATTCTATTTATCCTATTTTGCTCATGGCATAGCAGCTTCCCGAGGCTCTTCCTGGAGGAGACGACTATATGTGCACATTATACGTGCCTAGGCGAAATAGTAGCTTCACAATTATACAGCAACCATGTTTTACAAAGCTATTTGATTTATATTTGAACAAGGTCTAAACGTATAGTGAAACTATTCGCAACCCAAATTCAAGATATTTATACTAAAAACCCCCTTATGATATGGTAGAAATCTTTTAAGTGTCGGAGCATGTTATACTAATATACGAAACTATATTGAAAGTTTACTATAATCGCCTCAAATATAAATTAATCGAATTGGGTAGACATAACAGGTTTTTATATGTTGTGTGGCGATACACTCGTGAATAAGTGAAGGGCGAAGAAATGGTCGGTATTCAGCCGCTTCGCTTCAACTGTTCGAAGCGACTGCGGTGTTGCGCATGTTTCCAGTTATTATTTTTGAACGACTATGTTTTCATTTTGTCGAAGATAAATATCTAATGTGGAAAAACCCACGGGGTCTAACCTTTTCCTATAGGGTGTGAGCCACACTGATAACGCAGCTTATCAGTAGCGATCGTAGTCTAACAAAACCCGATGAATGTCCTAAGCCCGCGTGCGCCGTGTATCCCTCTCTTTGCTTCTGGTATTTCGGTAAATATTTTAGTGGCACCCCTGAAAGCGCTAGCGGAAACACGGGCAAAATGCAAGAACAAAATTGAGAGAAAGAGCGAGAGAGGATTGACAAAGCAAAGAACACGTGAGTATAATAATCATAATACGGTTTTGATGACAGTGATAATGTTAATTGAATAAGAACCATGGTAATAAATGAGAAACGATACGGTGTATAGTTACGCAAATGTGCCGTACTATCCCCGCGCGTTTCATTTCATGGTCCTCACTACGGTCTTAGCAACACTCTTTTGTCTCATATTGGCCCTTCATACTTGCTTTTGCACCAGCCGGTGAATGGGTAGTTAGAAGAGCTGTGCAACAAAGGCAAATGGCAAAGAGGGTGGTGTATAACGACAGACATCGTACAGACGTGGTGGTGGTGGCTTCTGCCGTAGATCCTGCTGGGGAACAAAAGCGAATACAGTCAGATGGGAATAAGAATGAAAAGGCAGAACGGTGCACATACGCGAACAGCGAAACCCAGCGATACCAGTCTTGGTCCGAATACGATTCGCAACGTGGTCAGGGTATACAGACATGTTGAGAAATAGATCGTTCTTGGGTTGGCAGTATTGCATGTAATTATTGCATGCCCATCTTCATCAATATTGAGGGCCTGTAGACTGAAGATATAGCCTGTTTAGTTTGTAAGTTCCCCTACTTTGTGGAGGCGGTACGCTGAGGGTAACTCACGAAGCAGGGTAACTCCTCATTCATCCTCCGCTATTCACTCACTCAACCAAACGATGTTCGTCTGTTTGTCGTAGCGGGTACTGCATCAGTGGCAATCGGTCTATTGTCAATGGCTCTGGTCGTGACTGCACTTTTTTCGGTTGTATCGTCTTGCTTCAGATGGTTTTTTTATTAGGTAAAGCAGAACGAGAATGTTCTACGAATGTTCGATTAAGAGAACAGTCATAGATCTGGTCTTGGTAAAGTTCCCTTTCTGAAAGCTATCCAGCAGGTGAACTCGTTAGGTGCGCAACACGGTTCGGCAGGCGCCCTCCGTATAGGACTAAAGAGAACCACAAGGTAAATTGGTCATTTACTGGTGGGTACGCGTCGTTCTGCCCAACTGTATTCGGAGGTCGTTTAGCTGCTACATAAAGGTTAAGAGTGAATGAGGCAAAACAGACAATTGAAGAAAGATGGTAGGTAGGGACGATAAGAAAACTCTACGTAAAGTCGACAACGCCAGGCCTTCAGTGTGCATGAGATTAATTAAAAGGAGGCGGAAAAACGACCGTGAGTTCAGTGTTTGTTCTCAGTGCGAACTTCGACGCATCTTACTGCAAAAAATTCAGCGCGAGCGGTCTGTATATGACGAATGAATACCTTATGGCTTATGAGTTTTTTTGCCCGTGGCGATAAATTTTATGGGTCTGCGTCGCAGAAAAGTCGAGGCGAAAACTAATAAAGACTAAAAAATAACCTAGACATAGAGTAGGCCAAAATTTGGGTCAAAGACGGAAAAATGAAGAAAGAAAAACAGATACCTTGTGATGTTTTTGTTGTCGATATGACAAAGGAACTCCAATTTTTCAAACGCAATGTTGATTAAAATATTAGTAACATTGAGTACAGCTAGTTAGCACTAGTTAAGATGTAACCTCTTCAAACTTTTCAGTATTCGAGAAATTCTTTGCCAAACATATTATTGATTTTACCCGTCTGCCCAACGGGACACTTTTTGCCAGAACTTATTTGCGAATTTTTTATTAGTCTTAAAGAACGTAATATGGCGAGATTTTCCACGAAGCAGTACGACTTGTTCCACATTGTGCAGTTATCGGTATATGTATAATCGTCTTACTAGCTTTGATTCTTTTGTTTAACATCGAACAGCAAGAATATTTTAACTAAAACAAGTTAAATAATTTAAGTTTACGAAATAGGCGTATTACAAAAAATACGATACTTATACTCATTAATTTAAAAAAAAAGGATGAATTCAGTTCAGAAACCTTGCTTATGGCATTAGAGTCAAACTAAATTGAGCAGTTCTAGTGTATGCTTGCTTGCTCGTGGGATAAGCTAAGAATATAGTCATTGATATACTGAATGTAGCAGTCACAAACATTGTAGTTAGTGGAGACTGACTAGTTTTAACACTCTATAAACATTGCAGACCCTCCCTTAGGTTCTCTGAAGTCAGCCAGAATTAATTTGCATACTACGTTGATTCTATATTAATTTGAGAATGATTTTGATAACAAAACTAATAATTGCGTCAACGCGCAAGCCGCACATTTCATAACCGCAAAATGCCGCAAATGACCGCAGCAAATAACAAAATAACCATGACAGCATTGTTATACATGGCGAGCACGTCGTTACATCTGCGTATTCCTATGGCTTACTGAGTGCGCAAATCGGTGTGTCGATACGCATCTTAGAGGCTCCTCTCCTTGTCGCGCCATGCTAATCGGTAATTCTTAGAAAAAGCAGACTTTACACTTACGAAAAAAACACTGAAGTTATTTTATTCAAAACGGAGCTTAAAAATATGGCAGTCGCCTTTATTGATGATTGACATAGTCATATTCAATACTGACAATTGCAATACTGGCCACTTGACAATCGGTGCCGAATAACAATAGGGCGCAAGGTATAGTCGTAGGCTCGACCGCTTTTAGATCTATGCTCTCGAAGGAAACATTTTAACATATTGCAGTACATTTATATCTTGGTACAATGCATGTTTGAAAGGATTTTACGGTCTATATTGGTTTGAACGCTTGGCTTGAATTTGGTTTGGTTGGGTTGATGGATTACATCGGTCATCATTCGAGCGAAAAATGCATCCATTTAATTTGAGTGTCGTTGTTTTCAGCCGGTAAGATACCCGCATATTTGTACGACTTGCCGAAATCATTTGATAATAGTCATTCAAAAATGAAGATTTGTTTTCAGATCATATTTTATAGTACCGTTGACTGATTACGATGGTAAACGCGAAAAAGTGGAAGTGAAAAACACAAGAAGGTGGACGGGAAAAGCCCAAGTACTTGGTCGCAGCAAAAAACGGCACAGGGTATGTGAATGAAAAGTTGAACCCTTTTTTAAGGGAACAGACTTTCTCCTTTGTGGCTCCAATTCGGCAAAGCCGCGTCAACGTGAAACAAGCCTCTTTACTTGTCCCCTGGCTTACTTTCCAATCCCCCTGAATAACTCTTTCCCTTCGGCCGCCCTCTTTCTAGTAGTTGTCTTTTTGTCTTTCTATGTGTAGAGTTTCCCTTTGTTTTACCTCCTTGCACCAAACGTGCTCACTTTTGCGCGCTCGACTACTGGAAAAGAGAAAGTCCTGGTTAGAGAAGGTCCTGAGTTGGCTGAGGGCCTTCCGCAGACAGGTGTGTAGACCCTCTGTGCCGCCTAACGGATCTAGCGCATCATAATTTAAATCCGTATGGTAGGAGAGACTGAAGCCAGGGATACTGCCTTTGGTTATAGGAAATTCATGTGAATAATTAACTATTTCAATATGAAAAGGAAATGCTCGAGTACGTGAGAGCACAGAACTGGGGAAAATAGGCCCGCCGAAATCGGAAAGTTTTAGGAACTCGTCACAACAAAACGAGTACTTCATGTGTAGCTAGTCATACTGCCAATAGGGATAGAAATAGCTTTTATTAGCTTGTTTCAAAAATCTTCTAAACTGCCTGAAGTCCAATTAATAAATGTTCCCTGTCAAGCCTTCGATTTGCATGAAGGCAAAAAGTTGTATATAATGTATATCCTTTTTACGAATTAATCTGTAGAGCTATACACAGATGCATAACAAAATTGTGAAATACTGCAGTCGATTTTTTATTAATAAACGGCCCTTTCTTAAAACCAATAAAGTCTGTGAACAAACTGTGAAGGGTAGGCCTGAAACATATAAATTTACTGCAGTCCGCATCGTATAACACATACACGTTCTCTAAATGAGGGTATTCAATTTTCCATAAACTAAGAGTAAGTATATTAGCAACATACAAGTATATATAGTTAGCTCGCAAATGTCGACTGGACTAGCCTCTCATGCATCCAGGTGTGGGTAGTCGGTAGAAGATCAAATATTTAGTAGGAGGTTTCGCAACTTAACAAAGAAGTATCGATATTTCCTGAAGTCAAATTTATCAGAACACTCCGTCGTAAGCTTAATCCCCTACCCCAAAAGCGCATAATGTGATGTGTTCAAGTTAAGATCCTATGGGCATTATAGTATGTGCAGGATGATTGGACGTAATTCGGCTAGAGAATTTTTAACTTGTCTAAAATGCATTCGAGCAATGCCGTGCTAATTCTTGATCTAAAAGGCTTGTGCAAAACAAATATGACTGAACAGAACTATTTGTTAAAACGGAGCTATTAGCGAGGCACTGAAGGTCATGCATTTTCTGACAATTGCTGCTTAAGTTTTCTTACTAAAAATTTAATCCTGGTTCTCATCACATGTCTATTGAGCTCAGTAGCGCATGATAAATGTGTCAATTGAACGTCTATAGATATGATATCTATAAGAAATACACTAACATACATCACAAAACAGAGGAAATTTTTACACAAGAATTATCTTCTACGGAGAGATAAATCGTGTTTATAAAGGTACGGCTGTATTGGCTCATATCTAGGAATTTTCCAAAGAGAGAGAAAGTTGTTTCTTTCAAACCCAGGACGAACCTTCCAAACAACCCTAAGGCTTGGCTTCATGTGGAAGGTAGCGGCCCTACGTTGGCAAACGAAAAGCCGGCAACAAGAATAAATACATCTCTCAAATTTTCTGACGGATTTGCATACTTTATGCCTTAACTGCTGCGGAAATATTTACCTCTTATCCCTTAACTTCCGTTGAGGCACTTTACTCGATTGTGAAACGGCGTCTTCCATATTACGATCAGACAAAACGCCCTGCGGAACATTTTTCATTTAGCGAACTGCACTGTTGACTTGGTTGTCATATGTCTCTGAGACGGCTATATAATGGTTTTTCAACAATTGCAGTCGTACGTTTAAAGAGTATAAACCATAACTTTTTTCAGGATATAAACATCATGAATAAAACAGATCTTTATCTATTTAACTTGTTTCACAGCTGTGTTTACAATCGGTGAAGCATTGATCATATCCTGTATATAGAGCTGGATAATTATTCTAACTATTATGCATGTTTCTAAATACCATGTAATCAAGTGAGGAAATTTCCTCAAAGTTTTTATGAATGCAAAGGTGTTTAGCCCATTAAAAGGTAAGACTAGCAATCTGAAAACGAAATAACTAAATATTGTTGGAGCAGCCACCAAACTATTTTAAAGATAGTATGGTAGAAACGCGAGAATTTATAACTTAACAAACCTGAATAAAATTTCAACTTGAGTATGAATGTCAAGTACATCACATGTCTGTTTGTAATATACTTATAATACATTTTGTCCCGCTAAATATAATTGTAATGACTTTATAATATGTGGCATACTCAAACATGCCTAATTTAGAAATAACTTATACTGTATCTAATCCACGGACAAATCGGTTTTAAATTAAGAGCATATGTACTTCTTCACATTTTTAAGTTTTTCATGTGACGACATTTTCGTATAAGCCCTTTACCATTTTCCGAATCTTTATCGCTAACTGCGAGTAGCTAACCTAAAACCTGTTAGGATCCTTAATTTTGCAAATAATTTACAGAATTCTGGTTGTTGTTTTTTACCAGTCGAGGTTCTATCAGGTCATCGACCGAAAGGGTTCATTTTCAAGGAAAAAATTACTAATGGTTTTCTTGGCGATCATTCTAGATAGTTGTTTGATAGTCTTCTCTCCAAGCAACTTGTTTTTAAGTGAGTATATTTACTAATATCCGGCCTAGATATAAAGAGATCTAAAGACGGCCTAGGTATAAAATGCCCAGCGCAGATTATGATCATAGCGGGTGGGCGACGCGGCAGATGTATCATCATCAGCCATCAATTAAAGCCGAAAGAAAGTTACCGATTACCAGTAACATCCGTAGGCGCAGCAATTCGAGGCAGCTGCCATGTGCCTAGATATAAATACGTATTGATATTTAAGTGTACTGTGGACATGAATAGCGTAACGCTATCTGCCGATATGGTTGCCGCACACGGTTCTAATTTGAAGCTAAATCAACGCTATATCAACAGCACTAGCACTATGGAAAGCGCCAAAATTGCATGTGCACACTCATACACACTAGACATAATACTCACACATATATACGCATACACACTTAGCAAACGGAGTCAGCAAAAAGTTAGCAAAAGGATCACTGTTAGCCGCAAGTAGGATAAGCCACGTTCGTTTCGCGCCATTCTGTTCCTAGAAATTATTTGCGCTCTTTTTGGTTTGTAGTGCGTTGTCTTTTTTCAGTTCAACCACTCGTGTGTTGCACCGTTATTTTCCCTTGTCTTCATCTTCACGCTATCTCGATGATTTGACAACTTGCCTCTTGATTCTTGTTCATTTTTCGTTGTTTTCTCTCCTCTCTCCCTCCCCCACTTGACTTCGCTCGGTTGTCAGTTTGTGTCGAGTCAAATCACTGGTTCGTTGCTTGATTTCGGTCAAAGCACTGCTGTTCGCCAAAAGCACAGCACTTGGACAGGCCAGCGAAAGTCCTTGGTGGGTAGCGACAGCAAAACAAGGAACGGGAAGACGAGTCCATAAGAATCCGCTCGGTCTTGTCTCCACCATTTTAGATTAAATTTTAGAGACACACCAGTTAGAGGTCAGAGAACAGTACGAGAAAACTCAGATGAGAAAAACTTTGATTCTGTATTTTTCAATGGTGCAACCCAATCGTAAGGAAAGCCTATTACAACAACAGTAGCTTTGATTAGATAGAGGTAGAAACTCCGTTTCAATCAATTTTCCGTCTACTTCATCACGCCCATGCATTTAGTTACTGTATTTGTGCCGGAATGTATATTCAAACGAAACAATAGGTGGTATACTTAATTTAGCTATATTTGATAGTTGTCAAATCAAAACGCGATATTTTGAATAGGTAGTTTAGTGGCGCTATAAGCGTAGTTTCGCCCGAATGCGACCATTTTTACTAAACACTAATTAAAAATTATATATGTTCAAACGCTTACACAATCAATATTGTATATGATTGTTAATGTTGACCACAGAGCTAATAAACAACGATTAAGGGTTAAAACTGGCTATAAATTCTAACGTTGTGGTTGTAATATATAACGTAGCAAATTTACTCCTTTGTGTGGTATAACGCAACAGGAATGTTATATATATGTATATATACAACCTCGATTGCTCAAAAGAGAAGAACTGTCGTTACCGTCATTGTCGTCGAAATATTTGCGACTCTTCTTTGTCAGTGTACGCATGTGTGTATCACTAGATCGATAGATAGGCATATCAATAAAAAATCTGCACAAGTGCACGTAAGTGCTCTCCCTGTTGTTGGCATAAGTTCGGTGTCGTTGCCGCTTATCTTTTTCTCCGGCGGAAAACGAAGAGAAGGACAGAACCTTGTCTTGATCCAAAGCACACGGTGCCGTAAGGTTACCGTTCTTGTCGCTTTTACAAGCGATTACCAAGTTAGAGAAAGGGAAAAGGAGAAAAGGGATAGGGGCAATCCTATTCCATTCCTAGGCTAAGGAAGTTTTCCAGGTCAAAGTTTGATTCCAATCTAACGATTATGCCTCTCTTCCTCAATCTCTGCTGTTCTGTGCCTAACTGTTTGATACGTAGTTGTCAGCCTTGCTACCGGTTACGATTGTAGTTGTGCCTTGCTGTGTTGTGAGTTACACGAGCATTAGAGTTGCTTGAACACTTTCCCGTGCGACCTTTGAACTGAAGCACGCGATCAACGAACTAAGAAAAAATGTTGTCAACCCGATTGCCCTCGGCACGATAATTTGTTAAATAATATTTGTTGTGCGTTGTTGGTGACAAACATCATTGACTAGGGTCACCTGGATCGTTTTGCATTGAACACTCGTTCTAATAAATTTCGTCCACGTTGTCTATCCGCAAGAAAAGATGCAGCTCCAAACGGGTGCACGTCTAACGGCAGCATCTTAAACTATAGAAGCATGTGGGGTTATAGAAATAGTGGCCATCGTGGTTTCGTCGATAACGGCAGAACCGAATTTATTTTGAGCGCTAACACGCAGTTATATACATACATTTATGAGAATTATGAGGTGAAATGTCCGCGACCTAGGCCTCATGCGTGAATGATTCACGTTCGTCTATATATATATATATATATATATATATATATA
>MNPL01022531.1:0-18874 GCA_002081605.1 Tropilaelaps mercedesae
ACGATAAACTACGCGAACTGCGTTTAATAACGCGGAACACCGGAAAGGTTTTCGGGGCTCCCGAAGCGTTTGGCATGGCCTAGGCTGAAAATCTTTGTCCCACGCCATTTTTCGAGATATATGGTAATTTAAACACTAGAGATAGACGACAAATTGCCTTTTTTTTCTAGTCTGATAAGCGGAAAGGCTATTTGCACGAGATCAGCAGGCGCTGGACGAAAACAACCAAATTCATTAAAAAACGTAAACGACTACCGTCCCTAAACAAGGGTAGCACACTCGGTTGAGCTTACATCGACGTACAACATTGCCAATGACAGGCCCATTAGCTATTGGGGCGCGGCCCTGCCTAATTAGAACTGATCGTAACCCATACACACATGGACACTGCACACGAGTCGAGTATATTACAGTACAGACAAAGGCGCACGTAGCCAGCCCATGCACCCCCAGCCGGAAGCTGCCGCAGCGAAGCGATTCGTTTCCACACCCACCTATAGGCATATATTATCGGGCAGATTACATAGACACACACAACGATAGCATCTCGCTCGCCCTCGTGCGTACCACGTCCGTAATAATAATTATATCCACGTTCGGCCACGTTGGGCGGCATGTAACGTGCTACACGCATGTGTCCGCAGTGGCCATCGTACGAAGGTGCATACAAATCGAGCGGTAATTACCTGCGTGCACTGCGTATTTGCCGGCCGCGAAGGACGTACACGGAAGTGGTGCTTCTGACGCTCCGTTACAGCCGTTACACACATGTGGAGAAATAGTCGTACGCTTAATAATAACGATGAACTGAGCTGGAGAGCGAGATAGAAGAAGTTCTAGGCTAGTTGAAGTTAGTCGACCGTGAAAGGAGTCCCGAGCTTTTCAAGCGAAGAACATCCGCAATGCATTTATGGCGTGGTCGCGTGGTCGCCGGACGTGGTTGTGTCGAGCTGAATTCAATAGCTTGAAAAATTGATCGTATTGATCGTAGATTTTACGCGATAGTTGTCCGCACAGGTTGTTCTTGCGTTTTGTGCGAGCGCGCACGTTCTTCACTGTATCGCCACAGTGACGCGTGGCTAAGTGGCGGGACGCAGGCGTCTCGTAATTTGAATCCGGTATAGTATACTCCCCCAATAGCTGCCTTTATGCATGTAATTTGTCGGAAGTAATGCGGAATAAATTTCGTGGTTGGAACTGCGATAGTTCCGAATAATCATCTGAAATTTATTATCATTACCATCATTGGATTTTTCAGCTCGACGACGGATCACGTATAGAATGAATAAAACATGACAGTGTCTATAACTCGTTGTAGTACAGCACAACGCCAGGTAGATAGTTAGGCGACTATCGTATTTTACATGGTAATAACCCGTCCTATTCGACCATAGCAACGTTAAGGTGCACCGAATAGCTCTTTTCTCCGTAGCATAGACAGAGAAATAAACCATTTGTCGAGCAAATCGCATGAATAGTGGACTAAGTCCTGCACAGATCTGATATTATAAGAGGGTTTGCAATCTGCAGAACTAGAATTGCTGTTGAGCTCGGTGGCCTCCGGGGTACATTCACGTGCGCCTTGAGGCGACCTTACGAGGAGAGACGTAGACGGGTGCACAGGTTCGATTCCCGCCGTAGCATATTTACGTTTATGGCATCCGTCTCACGAAAGTAATGCAAAAACCGCTACCATAGACGTTGGACGTGTTGGTTGACGGTCAGCCCTAAATACATTTCTTTAGATCTAGAGTTGTTCTCTTGATTCGACATCTGCCTTTTCGCAATCAATTCTCATCGTTGTGCGCCACGCGGAGTCAATATCGGGTAGTCCGCAGAGGAAATCACGGCTTCCTGATCGTTAAATCTGACATATCAACATCAAATCCTAGATGAGTAGGGTACGGCTATGAGAGGGGTGGCAGCCGGCTCCTGAAAGCGTTGACACTTACTTTCCCCAGAGCTGCTAAGAGCAGGCGAACAAAAGCAGTCGCAATGTATTGCACATGGAGTAGACGGATATCCGATGATTTGCGCAGACTCAGAGAGTTGTGAGAGGTCCAAGAGTTTACCAAGAAATGGGTGTTTACTGAGGATACTAGGTTGATAAGGGTAGGCCCCAAGCAGGGTTGCTGAATTTAAATGAGAATCTTTTCCAGCTGCGCTGATGATTCTGGGAGTTCCTTTAGTTTTTGGTCGTGAATACATGACGATCGGTTTGACAATAGCCGAGATAAGAGAGGTGATCGGATTGTTGTGTTATTCAATTATTTAGCTGGGAAGCCCTTGAGCTAAAAGGATTTACGACTGTCAACCGGATTTTAAAATACATTACAAATACGCTGCTATAGAAGGGAAAAGGTATGAGTACACAATGTTTTCGAGTAATTTCAAATATTCTCAGTCTTTGTGACTGGCCAAAAAATGGCAGTTTCCATATATCAAGTTTATGCCGTCCGCGTAGTGGAGACACATTAATAGGGAAGCACCTTCTTGCTTGTGTGTCGAATCCATGTCTCGACTGAAGGTCTCGAATGTCACTGTTGGCCTAGTCGATAATTGACTTTGCTCATCGAAGGCATTAATCGCTTATTTTAAAGATGTCCAGCGTAGTTTAAAGCCGTGCCACTGAGCCTGCCGGGCTTTGCGAGCTCATCAAGCAACTTGCTTTTTCCCAGAGGTCTAACCAGTTGATTGACAGCTGAGCACCTAAGACCAAGTCTGCTGATAGTGCTAGCCAGAACCTAGGATCGGTACTCATTGCCGAAACGGTTCATTGACGGACCAAATGGTAACTGAACGATCGTAGCCGCTGATTATAGGCGAGCTCACCGCATCTGGCCTTCTACGCAGTGCAAAGGAAGCCATTGGTGAACTCGCCTATCATCAATCTTACCCCTTTTCCAGGTCAGGCTCACGAGCCAATATCACAAGCATCGTCAGGACCTTGGTTCCGTGGTTCGACCTTTGCTGAAATTAGCATTAGGCTACAGATAGGCGGTCCTATTTTCGATACACTTGAATGATAAATGTCATATATTTAGTGTGCGTGGAACGTTCTATAAGCGTAATCTTATTTGTCTATTATTAGTGTATTTTTTATGAGTGAAATTGAGTACGTGATCTGTGTATGTATGCTTAGACTAGAGACGCACATAGCTTTAGACGTATCGTCAGTACGAATTAGACTGCTTTCACCTTATAGCGCTTTCAGCAAGGTGCTTCCAGGCTGGTTCCAAGGAAATTTACGGCATACGTGTCCCGACGTATTCTACGGCCAATTGTCGAGCTCTGACAATAACACGAAATACTTAGGTGAGATCGTTTTCGTCTAAGATCGACATAATCGCCCTTAAAATTGTTGTGCCCTAATGTCATGAAATTATTTTATAAATTCGTGGTCTTCGTGGGAGCTGTATTCCCGTCGATGGCTTCATTGTGGCATTTGAAATGTCGCTGTGTGTCGGAGGGCTAGATGATAGAAATAAAGGCAAGAATTAGCTATATACGAAGCAGGCGCGAATAACAATTTCCATGGAAGGCAGTCTATCGGACAGGTGCCTAGTTTATAAGAAAATTTCCTTTTTAGCAATGTGAGGAGGAATAGATGGTAATGCCAGCTTGTGATAATACCAGTAAGCTTAAAGACCTGCAGATATCCAGACAAAATAGCGCTACTTCCTTTTTGACCCACGCGGGAAAGCTAGGTCTTGGCCCATCACACGCACATGTGTACACGCAATTGTATGCCTGACAAATATCGCTTCGTCAAGAGACCTTTGAAAATAAAAAGCAAAGCTTGGGAGAGCAAGGGTCATTTGAAGAACTCGGTCTGCTCTGGTCATAGAATCAGTGCATTTACACATCAAGAGCTCCACTCTTATAAGGCAGTCACAAATGCGGATTTGTATAACCGTTGGCTAAACGGTATGCATTTGAATTGCAGATAGCCGTTGTTTCATTGGCTTTAATGTCTCTCCGGATTGGATTCAATTTAATGGCAATCTGCACACGAGTACGTACACGGCCTAGCAACGGCATCTCTGGATTTACCTTTTTTTTTTTTGTTATCCTATCTACGTATGTTTAGTATATTTAGACGGGTGAGACATGGCCATTTCGATAAAAAAATATCCACCCATGGAGGAAACCGAATAATAAAAAATGAATAGACATGCTGTGGCTCTTGGTAGCTTCCTTCAAGTCCAGGATTTCGTGGGCTGTCAGAAACTGGCTTAGAGTTCTTGGCAGAACGCGCGCCGTCTCGTTGAGTCTCTCTAGTTTCTTGATGTGTGGCATGGTAGGTTGGCGGTTCAAGACACGCGGTACGGCCCTGTCATTCCCCGCCCAAATCAGTCTGGCAGGCGGTCAGAGATAAAGGAAGCGCAAGATTAACCCTTTCTCCGTGATACCCGCCGGGAGCGGCGACCTTTCCCTCGACTTTTACAGTCAGTCCGCCAGCGTTTTCTCCTTCGCGCGTTTCCGCCGTCCCGACTTCTGATCCCTCTTCGACTTCTGCGTATTCTCCCTTCTCGTTTGTCCATTCTTCCACAAACGAGCCCGTCCGATTCCGAGGCGAGCCACCTTCCGTACTCCGGCGTTGTCCCAATTACACACACACACACACACTGAGGTGAATGGGCTTTGTGGACGCGTCGGTTCCAGCGGTCTCAAACAACGAAGACTTCACTCCGGCCGCACCGGGTTCCAGCTTACGGTATTCCCGACCTCGTTTGTCCTTTGCGAGAAGCCTTCCTTTTGGTAGAAAGGTCCTTGAGTCGCTATGCATGGTCGGATCAGAACCCGCGAGACTTCGTTAACATCTTCTCTTCAGATCCCGTTAGCACACAGGCGAGTTTGCAAAAAGAGAGAAAGAGAGAGAGTAGCGCTTTTTTTCTCAGAGTTCTTTTCGCCGGTGGGCGAGAAGGAACACGTGAGTCTGCTCCTGACCCCGAAACGGCCATCGTATCGTTGATCCCAGGACTCAACGGGTCACAATCTCGCTGTCTCTCTTTGGCTAACCGTTGTCGGTAATGACGTCTATGCTGTGTCAGGCACTTATGGTGGCTTTAGTTGTCTTTGCTATATTGGCTATATTCTTTGCTATATTGCTGTTTTACTATTACGATGATTTCACCAAAACGTTTTGAGCAAAGACCAAAGTAGGACGGCGACTTCAAGCTCTATGGGAAACACACAGTTGGTTCTATGTATCTAAATGCACTAGTAAAAGTTTCGCTAGAACGTGCTGCCTGCAACTTCTTTAGTCTGGAGTTTGTTTGCTGACGTCTGAAGTAAATACTCTACGTGTAGCAGATGGCTCACGACCCGGGCTAACATGCTCGATCCGTTTTGACAGCAACACACCCCTGTTGGTCCGAGCTACCCGGCATCTGACTGAAGCGTTTTCTTAGCAGTCGATTTTCTTAAACTAGCCTTGCACCGGAATTATTTTTGCTTGTAGAAGTTAAATTAACCTCATCCAATAACGACAAACAAAGACATGGCACTTCTTCCTATAACAACTGCAAAGTATTCCGAAAACGATCGATGCGGACCTGACTCCGACAATGATCATCGTTGTGACGGCCCATTTCGCTGTCTGAAAATAAACTTCAGCAATGCTCAAATTACATGTGCTATAGTCTGTTTTAACTTTAGTCAGCTACCGAAGGGACATGTAAAGCAATTCCGGGTAACGGTCGTACAAAGGCGGTATACAGTTCCATACAGTGGTTTATCTGATAGCGAAAGGTCCTTACATGTCAAATAAATGAAAAGTGCCCAGTTTACACTGATCAGCATACTCTGCTAGTATTATTCATGTACGCCTGTTCGTTTGTATAGCCCGGAAATGTCGGTAATCCTAAGCTCTGACCGTGCTAAATCAGCTAATCCATTTTGCCACGCTTCCACTTCTTCGGCGCCGTCTAGACTATTCTGCTAACTTGACACGAAGGAGCGCAGATAGTCAAGGAATGTTTGCGTGTCTATCAAACACACACAGCGTCTCTGTTAGATGTAGCTTTTCTGTCCAAATTTAAACTACCGCCGAGTGAAGAGAATTCGCCGCACGCACGTCCCAGACTGTACATAGAGTTCGAACGCACAATTTCTTGTCAGGGTTCGTAACCATTAGGTCGTGACAATCAAGAGAGGGGCATTAGTTATGTAGCTCGCAATCAACGATGTAAGCCTAGTAACACACACACACACACACACATACTGTAATTCACGTTTGCCGACTGTTTGGGCAATGTTAACTGTCGGAAATTTGCATACAGCTGTCCGTACAAATCATCCTGTATCATAGGCGAATTTTTAGGTTTTGGTCCTTTCTATACGATGAACCTTCGGCCATGAGCACGGTAGTGTACGGAATAAAAGCAGTAATAGGTTTTGACGACTGTATTCTTCCGTACCTTTAATATTAAATATGAGAAAAAATACAATTGAAACAACAAACTGTAACCATCGGTTTGACAGGGTGCTTTCGTTGTATTGATGATGTGCACCATTCGATTGATCAGTACGCGTGCAGAAAACAACGTTTTAGGGCGCCAGGAAATGCAATACCAAGCTTCTTTCCTTATTTCTCTATTTATTCATGACCACCTCAAATACGTAGTACGTCAATCAGACGTCCAACTATAAGCATAATTATTTGGCGACGTTTCTCAATTAGTAAAGCCCCATGGTACACCATAGTGATGTACTATGAGGTATGTCTATGAATTACGTTAGCCAACAGATATGTTCACAGATACGTGTTCGTTCAGTTTGCTATCCAACTGTGCCGACCATTCACGCCGAATATTAGCAAAAGGTCTCTTACAATGAGTTGATCAGTCGCCATTCAGATGTATCTAAAAATGTCTTCCCTTAATCGAAAATTTGACATTCATGAAAATTCAACAAATGGTAACTGTTCTAGGTGCTGGCTATACCCTGCAAATCACATTACACCCAGTGCTTTTTGTCCGCTCTGGTACGTGTTCGTTTATTTCTAAGTAAAGATTCCTGCAATGGCCAGCAAACACCTACAGGCGATGTTGGCTCATCCACCATGCGTAATCTCTGCACCGATAGTACAAAGGTCCAGCTTACTCGACGCACGAACTGATTTCAGTGAACCTATTTGGGCTATCTAATATAATGTGGCCAATCTGCCGAGAGATTCTTTACCCGACCGGCGCGCAGTTGACACCGGGTTTGTAACCCGTTCCATTGCGTGTCTTCGCTGTTGGGAATCTAACGATGCCCTAGGGGACGAATGTCGACCAAGCTTTTTTTCCTGGGGAGTAAGACTTACGAATACCTTCTGCGAAGCACCGTCCCCCGGTGGGATTTACATTCGTCGTCGACTGAGCGAAGCTCGAAGAAGCATGTGCAGAGCGTATGGTGCAATAAATCCGAACTTTTTTAGCGCTGCGTTCGACCGCTAACTCGTTTGAATCTCTATTTCAATGGCGAAATGCCGTCTCCAGGCAACGAATACCTGATACATAGCTGGATCTGTTCTCTTCAGCTCTTTCGGTCGAAGTGGAAATTTGAACTTTTTGTATGTAGCAGCCACATAGCAAGAGCACGAACAGGAAAAGAACAAGCTCTGGCTTGAGCAAATCGCCAGGGCAGTGGCTGCTCAATAAGAATCTTCCGGGAACAATATTGTTTCAGTGATTAACGATGTAACCATAAACGGTTACCAGGTTTGGCGAGACTAATAAATTTAAGTCAACGCATTGGTTCGGCAAGGCGGCTGAAAAAATACATTCTATGAATGGGAGTGTGTGCTAACTGCGGCTGTTCGGCTACAGGATTCTACTAGATTCGTTTTACCAGGCGTCTGAGAAGTATCGTCAAATCGGATTTGAATGTGTGAACACGGATGCAAAACGGTTTATTTTATAACGGCTAAGCTCAAACAGATGACTATAACGCGAGCACAGATCTCTACTCTATAGTAACCATTGTCTAAACTGGATCCGGTACTCTTCAAACAATACCAGACACTGGGGTAGAACGTTCAGCTTGGAGAGTGCTCGATTTGGCCTGACAAAGAAAATTAGAATCGAAGAAGAAACTGGGCTAACGAAACGGTAGAATTTAACGACCAGGCTTTAGAAATTCGGGATTATAACACAACATAAAAATATACTGCTTATCTATGTATATCGATAATGTACGAGATTCTTAAAGTGATATAAACTGCACCTTTTCCGTGTCATAAAAAAATACGTATGCGCCGTAAAAATAGAGCAAACTGAATAATCACGCTATTATAATTATCTAGTGCGGCTAGAAACTACTGTCAATGCATGATACCGCCTTGCTCATCGAAGGAAACCTCGATAGCGCGTTTTTCTAAGTACGTTTGTATACCTGTAGCTAAGAACCGTAGCTTCAATGTATAAGCTTACTGTTTGTTGTATGGTTGGGAACCGACCGGTTCTACACTATTAAGTGTAGGTGGAAGAGAATTTTCCTGATTTACCCAGATAAGCACTCAATGTAGTGATAACACCCGTACTCATTCTACTCGGGCGCAGTCGAAGCCAATACCAAGAAATCACTGATCTCGAACACACACACTTGTTCACTTGATCACTTGTTCACTTGTTCGGGAGAGAGTCTCTCTCCGCAAGACCTCAACGGACAGTACCGATACAGTTTTGCGTTTATCACGATGTTCATGACGCGTCTGCCAATTTTTGCTTTACCTATTTCAATAGATTCACGAGAGTATCTGGGGATCGATTGACGTTTTCCTACGTCCCATAGGAAGAAAAGCACCAGTAAAGTAGTAGCATCCGTCGCATAAACTCGAGGGAAAAAAATTCTGCGCAAATGAGAACGCATAAAGATATTCGCTCCGAATTAGGCCATTGTTTGGCTGCACTCCTTTAGCCAGCGCAGAGGTGGAGTATTCTATTGTAGGATAAAGAAAAACGAATTATATGAAGGCAACAATGAACAGCTCCCCTTCGGCATCGTGATTGTTGCAACTGTTTCCACTTTGAAGCTAAATTTGGTCAAGAATAACTGTTTATACCTCAATTGCAATATGTAGAATTTGTTTCCGTGCTAATCTCGCGAATCCTTGAAGGCACAAAAACTTTCGTGCCGAAATGGCTCAGCTGGACGTGAACGAGAAATTTAAATTTAATGCGCGTTCAGTCTATGTCTATCAAACGTCTAATCGAACGTCTAGCAGACGTTGATATTCCTGGTATCAAAGATAGACCGTAGCATAGGTGTGTTCCATAGAGCTTAATTATGCACGATCCAGAAGACGAAAATAAGAGTTGCAGTGCTGATTGCGGGGTACCCAAATAGCCAGCTGTGAAAGTATCGGAGATTACCAACTCGAACCTCGTTGGTGCTATGAAATGCCTACGTGCGATCACGGTTTCGAATTTAGAATAAGGACAATCCCCAAGGCGTTTACTAATTTTCTCAACTTTATAATTATATTTTAAGAGTCCATTGTCAATAAACACACTCCATATGCCTTTTATTCAACGCCAACGGATTTCTCAGATATATTCTGGAAGGCTTTTCGTAACCCGTTTTCGGCAAGAAATAAAGAGCAGTGCAACACCTCACGATATTTCAAAATCTGCATTGTGTTCACAACAACGTGGAGAACCCAGTAACCGGCTCCTCCTTCCTGTCTACGGCCCTATCTACCTACGATGGTTTTAACTGAATCGTGTTGGCCAAGTATTTGCGTCACGCATTGTATTTCGCAATAATACCGCACGCACTCCAGCTCTGTCGTGAATAACAGACCGAACGGGCACTAGCACCACTGCGGCTATAAACCGCCCTGACCTTCTCGAAAGTCAGAATGCAAACGCAATCAACACAGCCATTTGCTCTATACACCAACTGCTGAGCACTGTCACACTTAGTCGCCGTGGGGCAGTTCAGTTTTGCATCGCAATTCCTTTACATTACACCTAGAAATCAGCCGACAACGCCAAACACAGTGGCCCCCAATGAACCGTGCCGTCATTCTGTGACAGCTGCCGATGCTGTGTTCATTCAGCCTAGCCACGTCCTGTAGCAGGCCGCGTCCTTTAGTAGGCCGCGTCCTTTAGTAGGCCGCGTCCTTTAGTAGGTCGCGTCCTTTAACAGGCCGTAGCGGTGCGCGAATGCACGCCGGAGTTCTCATACTCCTGTGACTAGGTGACACGTTTTGCCTGGAGCGACATTGGAGGTTGGGTCCCTGCTTCTCTGCGTTTGTCGCGAAGCCGTGGAGAAACGGCGGCCCTCACACAGATTCGCCACGCGGTTAACTGCATAACCGAAAACCGGCGAGTTGCGTAGTGAGGTCGACGACGAACACGTGACGGAGGCATATAGCCGATGTCGACGAGAAACTTTCAACGTCTGTACTTCATGTTGGCCAAACCTCAAGGGATCTTTAGGGCTTCTTGCCGTTACGACTTAAACGACGCGATAAATAACACCGAAATACTGTATATTGAAGCAACACCATTGTTATTATTATTATCATCATCATTCCTTAATGAGAAGGTTTTGCTCACTTAACTAAATTGCGTAACCTGTTTAGTGTTATACGTAATTGGCAGTAGAGTCTGTGCATGGCAACTGAGAGCTGATCTTCGGCAATAAATATATTTGGAAATCTCATAGATTTGACAGGACTGAAATCAAGCGGGCTAGCTAGAGAGATTCAACAACGTTCCTCGCTCATGAAATCCTTTCACACTTCCAACTACAATTAAACTAATTTACCCTATACGTCTTTTTCTCTGATGCGCATTTCTGGAGCGCACCGGTAGCTTTATCACGCAACAAGAACTCCTTTGTTCGGCTAGAGAATTTTCCCTGGAAAATTGACGCTTTTTCTCTTAGAAACGTCGACAAAGTACCTCTCCTTTAACGCATTGCAAAAGAACCGAAAAAGAACCAATTTATTTTTCACTAACCTCTGAGGTTTAGCGCTAACCTAAAAACGAAAGTAGAATGGCGTTACGTGCCTTGTCCAATGTGTTTGTGTGTGTGTGTGTCTCCGTTCTGAAGTACACTCAAGACGATTCAGCTCCGAAGTCCACTAATGCCGTTCGCAACGAATTAGTGTCTTTGTCGATGCCAACGAGTGTTTGACTTCGATAAGTAGACCTGACTGAGAGCCGAGGGGTAAAGCTATTGAAGAGAAGTGGTACTCAAGAGCTTTGCAGAGGCGGGGAGCGCTGCGAAGGCACAGGAGTGGCGTTCATCGCGGTTTAATAAGAAATAAACAGGCACATTCGACTTCATTGAGACTCCTTTGTTTATGACATAATGTATAGAAAGTATACTCTTTTAAACGTTTTTTATCCGCCTCTCCACTGGCAATGCGGGCTTTGTTCTTTAGTTCAGCTTTTATTTACACTACGGTACTTTCACATGCAGACAAAATACTAATAGTTTTTTGCCGTCTTTGTTAGATGCGGTCAAAATGAGCACGTACATGGCTTTGTTCTATTTAGAAGTTTGTATGAGTACCGATGTAGCCTTAAGCTTGCGAGGTGTTTTCATGAAGAACTCCGACTCCACTGGCAGAGAAAGTTTGAAGGTCTAGCGCGTTTTCCGAACAAAGCAAGCGTCAGCATAAAATGAAGAACATATCAGACGAATATTGAATGAAAAAAAATCTGATATTCTACAGCGTCGTGGTAATGTTGTTTTTGTGAAAAATATGCAGTGTATTTTAATTCTTTTGAGACCACTTTGATTTTATTCCCACGTCGTGATGCGACTTTTGGCTGTTTCTTAAACACTTTTTAGCCGCGATGCCATCCGGCACACCCAAACCTCTACGGGATGCCATCCCAAGCTCACGTTTTTTCTGCCAAGAAACGTTGATGTGTATGATGACTTCAGAAACGAACAATTTCCGACTCAAAACTAACGGGAACAACTAGTAACTTCCACGGAATTCCACGCTAGTTGGCAATAGAGGCAAGTGGAAAAGTTGATCTTAAAAGAACCTCTACGAAGAAAAGTCAATTAGCAGAGATAATGAAAAGTGCTTGTTGCACTAAGGCACTTTTTTCCGAAAAACGAACACCTAAATGCTGCACGCGCGCATACAAGAGGTTCGAGCAGTTTATGAAACGTACACATACAAACAGCTTAGATGCCAATCATAGACAAACGGATAAAGCGCCCGTGTCTTCGTAGAGCCGTTTAACATGACTTCTGCACTGACATTTTCTTCGCCCACTACAAGACGCATACGGTGCTTGTGGGGTATCTATCAACAAAGAAGATATATCTGTTCATCACTATTAGTTCCTGTGTTAAAAAGGGATACTTCGCTGGCGGCTCAATTACGAATGAGCCTCATGTAGACCCAGAAGACTAGAGGTACCCAATGGGCCTTATTGGTCCGGTCGTGTCACAGTGTTTGTGCGATAGCGTCCCCAGACGTTTAACAACAACATCTTGGCCAGCGACTGATCGCAGAAGCTTCTCGCAAACGAGCATCACAGGCTTGTCTGCGGGGACGAAGCAGTCGGGGAAGTTCCCGCGGATTTGGGCCAGCTTATTTGTGTCGCTAATTCGGTCAAAGTTTGCCTCGCAGCGGCCATCTTGGGCCCTGTTGGGCCGCGATTCACTCGTTGGTTAAGTTGGTCGACGCGTCCGACACCTAATAGCTGCTGTATCAACCAAATAAAGTGGGTTAGTCGCTGGCCATGACGATATAACGAGTGTATTTGGCTTGTTGAGAAAGGAAACGGCTAATTTGAATCTTCTACTTCCAGCCACTACGTAACTAGGTTGACCGATATTGTACAACATCATCACGCGTGTGGCAGGATGTTATAAATAGCTTCGAGAGGAAGATGGAAAAAATGTATTTCGCCTAAAGCTCACTGTTGCACAATACATAATAGAATTCCTATTAGGAAGGAGTCCAAGTAGTGAATCAACGCCCTCCTAGCTAGCCCAGAGTAATAAAATTAACCGGACGTAGTCCTGGCAACATATATATATATCTGACATTATCACCAACAGCCTTTGCGTGTCTAGCACACGCCTGTTTCCCTCTTCATTCTCTGGCGGTTTTCTACTCTTCCCATCCATATTGATAACTTCTTGGTGACGTATTGCGCCACATATCTAACTATAGATATCTCGCGGGGGCCGGCACCTCCAGCAGAGGGTACCCGTCCCCTGAGTCTCAGCCCATCCAACCTGATCGAAGCGAACTATGCGGAATAATCAACGGCTCGTCATGTTCCCGGAACTCTTTTGAGGATAGCTTTGCTGGAAAAATGTGTCCTTGTAGACCTTCGTCGAGCGTCGCTAAACAATACGCGTCTTGCTCGACACAGTACGTGCCGCAGGCGTTCGACGTTGTCGTCGCAGACTGACCGTCGAGTGCTGTTCCGATAGGGGAGTAGTAGTAGTAGTAGTAGTAGTAGTAGTAGTAGTAGTAGTACACACATCGAAACGTGTACGATAACGGCAGGACTCGATAAGAGACTTTTTCCTGTTTGGGACAGATGGCCTGGCTAGACGTGAGGGCTTACGTCGCGTGGGGACTCTAACGCACGGAGCGTTGTTGTTCTTCTAACGAACAAAACGAAAATCAACTGTATTAAAAATGCGTATTTGTTGACGAGACGCAGCGGAACGCCGTTCGGAGTGACATAAAGCCTGTGGAAACGAAACGTCGAGAGGGATCTCATAGAGCTGTCGGTCCACGTTTCGTTGAAGCGACGCTAGACAGCACAGGACACAGGGAAACAGCGCTGATTGTCAGATGCGGATGTCCTGCGCTGGATGTCCTGCCAGAGTTCCGCGTTCGTAAGAGACGTACGCGAGCAAACAGTATACGATCACAGCGAAAATCGGATTAGTAGCTCTTTCCATAGGTGTGGTAGAGTACGTCACGCACTGCCGTTCGGCAAACATAAACCTCAAGGTCATCGGCCTTCAGGACTCAATCTACAGCCACACATCTGGCCTTCGTCCTCAGTACGCCTTGCCGACCGACGTGCAGCTCAGTTTGCAGCTCGGACGGAACCCCGAATCAAAAACCGAAATTCCCATGAAAATAGGGGCAATTTTTGGATTGGACAAACGTTTGGCCGAACGTGCCTGCCGTGCAATGATGCCGTTTGGCACTTGCCCCTTTGCCTGTCAACGGTCGTATTCAGGCCACTTGAACTTCATACGCAGTTCTCGCGTTTAATTTCTTCTGCCCGAAACAACGAAATCAGCCATTGGATCGCTGGCAGAAGGTCGCCTAGTTTGACAACAGGTGGATTTGACTGTTTCTCTTTCCTATCGACGCCATGGCTTAAGAACGGCCCATGCTCGTAGTGCGCCGTTCCTGCTTCGAAGGTCATTGTCAAATATCGAGAGGACGGCTTGACAGCGGACCGGGCGATCACCACATGCAGATGGCGAATCCCATTGTAGACGACGACGACGATGTGCAGGAAGCCCGGGTCGAGAAACAAACGGGCGCACGAATTTCGTTCTCCGGAAGGTAGTCCTCGTCGTTCTCTCGGGCAGGGTGCTCCGCGATGTAGTAGTAGTGCCTTCCAGCTGGCCTTGACGACACGACGACGGCCGTGATTGCGTTCGAAGGTGGTCACGCCGAACGACTCCCTCGGGCCGTGCATGTCCTGCTATAGATACAGGTCCATAAAATCGACACTATAACGGTTACAGGCGTTGGCCGGCGTGATCTACGCGAGATGTTCCGTTTTAGGCCTGATCGAGGTGCTAGGAGATCGGGAATAGAGCTCATGAACGTAACTCCTGCGAAGCTGATGAGAAGCTATAAACACGTACGTTGATGAGAGCCGCTGAAAGCGCTTTCCAAAGCTAAATCATCTGTTCGAATGCCAGAGCGTACGTCCGTAGCGTTGACGGCAGCTGCGCGTCCTCAACGGCGGCGAATGCTACATTGAAATTCAATCTGCTTTCAAGGGTTTATTTACGGCCTCGGCGAACCCCAGCCTTGGCTATGGTGATGTCAGCTTGGCTTGGCTATCAACTGTCCCCATTACAACGTATCGGGGACAGCGCTGTCAGACGCAAAATGTCAGCGCGACCGAGTTCTTAACAGGCGACGAATCCCAAATCGCTAAAACACTCTAGTTAGTGTATTTCCTATCGCAGCGAGAACGAGTTACCAGCATGTAACGAGCATATAACGAACATTTGGACCATACAACAATGACTGCATGAACGAAACGTGGCAAAGCTTTTGGCAAATGTGCATCTCAAAGCACAAAGCTCGCGCTTCGAGTGCCGCTGTTGCTGTTTCACACATTTCAGCATATTTTCAGCACATTTTCGCAGCTGAACCTCGCCGAGGTGGTGGTAGTAGTAGTAATCACGTAGATGTCACGTACATTTTCTACCGGCCATTTGTCGGCGGGCGGACGTTGTATGGCAGATAAATAGTTGATGACGCTTAGATCTTGAGCGCGGCTGTATGTATATGTAAGTGATGGTTGTTGCCATGTTGTTGCCATCTGTGCAGTTGGATGCTTTCAGAGTAGATGGACGGTCTGCGTAGCGGCCACGTCTGTGGTGCAAGCGTGACAACATACGAAGTGAATGCTGTTGAAAGACCACATCTACAGGGCAAACCGCAGGGCAGACTACGGCCCTTCTGTGTATTCCGCTCAGTGCTACTCTAGTAACTTGGGTCAGATGTAACGGCGAAGATCTCGGATCTGGGGTTCCGCCTGCACCCGCAACAAAGCCCGACAAGGCCAAACGCAAGAACCCAGTAAGCGCGAGACTCGCGCCTTCGCCGATAGCAGCGTCAACTAGAGAACCTAATGAAATATACCGCTGGCTGGTAGGACCTTCGGAACAAGGGCCCCCACGGACAAGTCTGAGCGTCTCGTCAGAAAATGAGGCGATTATTATTAAGCGCAGAACGGGGCCCGATTAGTGTGGAGGGAGGTCGGACAGTCGGGAAGTAGGGTTAGATTTCGTGGGTGGGCACTGCTAACACCGAGTTGCCTCGGGTGGCCCGAGACAATTCGAGAAACGAGATGGCTAACCGCTAGGGAACGATCGGGTAAGAAATAAAGAAGGACGCTGTGGACTAAGGGTGGTGGCCGAGGGGAGAGTTTGGGCAGCAGAGAAACATGCTCTACTCGGACGAGGCAAGATAGGACGCCAAGACTGGTTTATGGTCCGCAAATTTCGGCATAGATGTCTCGTAGACCGTACGACTCGCTGATGAGCGCCACGGAGTCCGACGGAACAGCACAATATCGCCAAGTCTTCCTCGTTGCCTTTGTTGTGACCGAGGCGCGTTTTGAGGCGTTGTATGAAGGCGCTGGCGCTGGCATTTACGTCTTTTGTACGTTGCTTATCATGGCATGTTCGAACATGGATTCTCCTACGTAGCTGTTATAAGAAAGAGCTCATGCTCGACATACTTAGTCAAATTCCGCGATCAAGTTGTTAGTTGGAGGCCGCCTCTAATGAGGAACACTGTCGGCGATAGCTTGTTCCCGGATAATTCGGAAAATCCATTCGATTAAATTAGAAGAGGATTTATGTTCGTGAAAGACGATTAAATACGCGGAATCATTTCGAAACGAATCGTTAGTCCAGCGACCGAAACCTGTGGTCCCGCAAAGACGTACAACCAGCGAAGAGACGTCGGTTTTTTCTTCACCCCCCGCAAACAGGTGAAGGAGCTGCATCGTACGTACCCATCAATGTACTCGCGCACGTTATTTACATACAACCCACAGCCCCAACCTTTCCTTGTTTAAAGGCTGCCAATTCTAGACGCAGGCCCGAGTGCTATCAGCTGTTTCATGCGTACATAAATGGGCTCCGCTTAGTAACGCCTAAGCACCGTGAAAATGCCATCCACATTCGCAGCAGCAGGAAATAAAAACACCATGCGTGTATTTCTGTTTCATAAAAATGCGATTCATTTTCATTGCCTCTCATTTATTCACTATTTACAAATAATCAACATTTATTTACACGTTGTCTCATTCACGTCATGTTGCTGGCCGTTGAGTGCCCTCGTTTTGTCGGGATTCTACCGATATTCGGCGTTGCCTAACGACGGCCCCATTGAGTTTGAACATGTTTCGGGTCTAGTTGATCGGATAGTTCGGACGGCCGTGTCGTATATCGTAATCATCGCGTTTTTATATCGTTCTCTTTCGCGTTCTCCCTCTCTCTCTTTCTTTCGCGTCAATACATTCCTAATAAACTATTGAGCTTTTGCTTCCTTTCGTGGAGGCCTTCGCGCTGGTCGCGCGGTCAAACGTAAATTCAACCGGCCAACGAAGTGGTAGAGCATTACTTAGACAAAAGTAAGTGCGTAGAAATCAGCAGTTTTCGAACAACCACTCAGAATACAGGGTGATTAACAAATAGCCAAAATGGCATACTAATGTTCCCACCCACTTTTATAGGATTGTTAGATTCGCAGAAATGAACAAATCGCACGCCCGACCAGTTCGACTGCTAGGAAAGGTAGAATTAATATCGCGAAATTATTTGTAGGCTGTCCGTTAGCCGACAAAGCACGTAGACCACGTTGAAAGGACAGATTCATTTATGTAAAACGGCGAAAAAAAACGTAAAATAATTATCATATGGCTGTCAGCATCGCTTTTTTCCTCTTCAGTACATTAAAGTCGTGAGGTGTGTCATTTACAATATACACAGGTATATACTCTTCTTCTCTCTCGTCAATATATATATATGTATATATTTTCTTTTACTTAATATTATATTATATACTAATGAGAACATCTAAAGTTCTATTCACCCCCTCATGACGCTCCCGAATTGAAGAGTTTCTCAGCGTTCATAAAGGCGTACAAGAGAGTGCTTTCTTTTATTTGTGTGTGGACGTGTGTGTGTGTGTGTATCGACGAGAAGCCACGATTGTTTATAAATTTGTTAGTGTTTTTGCCTATGCATACACCCATTTCAACAGAATACCTCGTGCGAGAATCTAGGGTTTCTTTGTTGATCTTTATGTTTACAAACGCTGTTGCACGATCATAGCGACTGGTCAACCTAGTGGTCAATTTTCGCAGTTGAGGAACGAGTTCGATTGTTAACTAGAATTCAGACTAGAATTGAGTACTACAATTTCCTGTCGGTGGCAGGGCGACATTCGCAATTTGTCGGCACTCATCTGAACTTCGAAATCGACTCCTCGTCGATTTTGTCCCTCAAAAACCTGAGGCTTTTCTCCATCGCTGTTTTGTCTGGTTGTTTTCTTCGAGAATCTGTGTTTCACCTCTAGTACGGATTGTGCCGAGGTCGGGGGCGAACTCATCGTGTGTAGAAACAAGTGCAACATCCCCCTCTATGTTAGCTCTCCCTTTAATATACCGAGTGCATTTCAGTTGAAATGTTGGCGCTCGCGACACGCTGACCGATTCGACTGGAAATCTCCCTCCCAGTTGGAGCGCTTGCACACGAGCGCACGTGTGACGTTCTCGAAGTACTGTATACATCTATTAGAATAGCGAAGAGTCACACCGGTCTGGGTTCCTCAGTTCCCGTTCGTGCGCTGGTCTGACGGTACCAAAAACAATGTTCAAGGTCTACTGCTCCCGTAACATTTCGTCACAGTCACCGGTAATCATAGTACCTCGTAATAGACACCTTTGGGACGATCCTTGAATTTCTCTCACGCCCGCTAAGGACGTCTTAGCGACGGTCAGTTTTTCCGTTGCGTTTGCGGGGTCTAGAGGCCGTTAGGCGAGTGTGCGTGCAAAATCGTGGCGCTTTTCGTTTAAAAGTGTGGGGCCAAGATTTATCCGGCTAGCTCGGGTCAATCAAAAAGGTGTGTGTGTGCGTGTGTGTGTGTGTGTGTGTGTGTGTGTGTGTG